>QEOT01006738.1:125113-139734 GCA_003123785.1 Pterocarya stenoptera
CACACACACACACATACAATACGTATTGAAAGGTGCATTTTATGCAGCAATTATAGAACCTCTTATCGGATGTTTACTGGGTCATGCATATGTCTGGCTCGGCTCATATTTGTTAAAAATCTTTCCCTCCCCCATGCCTACTTTTATTTTACGTTACCTTTTGAGATTTACTTCATTCTGCTTTTTTTCTTTTTTCTTTTCTGTTTCTCCAATTCAAACTGCGATAGATGGTCTTTTTGTGTTTTTCTTTTTAGACCAGTATATAGCTGCGATTACATTTGGATATTGTTTTTCACCATCTTCATGGGAAGTCCCCTTACAATAATTGTCACTGGTGTGTATTTTTGTTGCAGGATGTGATGTATGACCCTTGTGTCGCCGCAGATGGTTACACTTATGACCGCAGAGCAATAGAGCTATGGCTTGAAGTGAACAACAAATCGCCAATGACAAATATGCCATTGCCTCATAAGAATCTGATCCCCAATTACACTCTTTTATCTGCGATCATGGAGTTCAAGTCCAGAGGCCAATAACATTCTCTATTGGTTTTTCAGAATAACACTGAAATTTGTTATTGGGAGTCCCGTGACCAATGACATCTGCCTTGCTTTATAGTTGTGCAAGTTCTTAAGCATTGAATGAAGTATTTGCTGGCTCAAGATTGTTCTCACGGGTTCAGGAAAGTGATACAGGATAACGCCTACGATTGTTTCTTTGCAGATTCCTTATTGAAAAATCCCTTGTATTTATAACCAAAAGCAATGAAAATAAAAACCGAGATGTTAGTGTTTTAACTTGTAGATGCTACTTTTGCATTTGGCGACTGTGTTTTTGACCGCATATCGTCTCTGATGTGAAATATATTAATGCAAAGAAGCATGGTTGAATATAATTTGGCAGTGTAAAGCATTAACTTATTGATGTCTGAATAGTTCTTATATAATGATATTCTGCAGTGCATGTTTCAAAAGGAACTATCATCTCTTTACCAGAGAAAGAGAAGAAAGCAAAAAGAGAAAAAAAGAAAAAGAAAAGAAGCACAGTTAGATACTTAGCCAATTAATAGTCCTCATTTATGGCGCACGAAATTCTTAGCCAATTAATGATGTTTCTTCATCACCTAAATATAACATGATGATGTCTTACCCACTTCAGATTCCACACTAATGTCTGTCCCCAAACTTGGTCTCCTGTGTGATTGCCTATCATGAAGTAATCATGTACCGACCATACGATCAATTGACAATCCAACCGGTCAGATTGGCAGGTTTGATCTCCTTCCTTGAAAACATTGAACTTTTCTTGAACAATGAGGATATATATGGTGTACATAGTTAGATCAGATATGGTTGTCACATTGACAACTTCTTAAGCAAGGACATTGGAGGAAAAAACACACTCAATGCATTGATTACTCCAATGGCCCAGCATTAAAACAGGTCGAGAAAGCAGAGGTACAGATGACCAAAGTAGTTGATGTCTTTTAATAGGGTAGTTGTGGTTATTATGAGATTTACTATAATCCCCTCCCCCACCACTCATCTGGCAGTTGGACACTGAGAGATAGAGAGAGATAGATGTATTAGGAAATATGGATTGTGGTATTGATTTCTTCATAAGACCTTGTCTATGAATTTATATACTGATTAGTCTACTAAAGTCTAAAGATCGGCATTATCCACAAAAAAAAATACAAGTCAATTTGCGAGTTTATTTTTATAAAATTATTTTGTAGGTTTAGGGACTTCTCTTATCTACAAGGAAAACTTAATTCTCGCTTTTTGTTATCTGATTAATCAACACACCCTTAGTACAATGTAAATGAATACCCAAATGGCCTTATCATTTACTTCGCGTAATGCTAGATATAATTATAGAGTATGCAAGGGTCACGCACTCTATTTGAAAAGGAATGGGGTCTACCATTAAAAAAATAATTTTTATTTTATTTTATGTAGATATCTTATTTATCTATTTTTTTTCAATGGAAAGCACACTCTAAAACTGTATCTAACATTTTTCATTAAGCTTCACCTCATATAATCACCCAGTACACTTTACAGGTCTATCTATAAAAAATGTATACTTTTTCTCTAAAAAAAATGTGCCTCCACAGTTCAAAGAACCTGATGGAATCCATAATCTTGAGCTGCTGATGTTTGACAACAAAACGTTCTAAAATGTGAAAAGTGTAATCACCATTTCTATTTCTAGGATCCTTGTTGGGTGATCAGTGACCAGAAAGTGCAACTTTTGCTTCAACTGATTAATCTTTCTCCACAAACATCAACATTCACCAATACTACGATCCTTGTTACACAGCCAAAATTTTCAACTATTTTGGATAGAAGTGTACTCATTTTATCATATATGCTTTACATATATACATAATCCCTTAATTTTTAGAGGATCGATATGTCATCGCGCATCCCAAAATAGACCATCGCAATGAGGTACCAGCAGTACCTAGTTGGATTCTCTGCAAAATACCGAAGTTCTTATTTTCCTATATCTTCAAGCTTCCAGATGACTTGCTTGATATTGGGCCTGACAAAATGAGAAGGAGAACAACAAGTCATAGCAAGCTGAAAGAATTTGAGAATGCGTTCTTCAGTAACCCGGCGCTCATCTTCATTGTTGTTGCTGAGAAGTATGTCCGGACGAAATAAGTCTCCGATCCTATGTCCAAGGACCGCGTTTCTCATGAAGTTAGGCAGAAAGAAATCATCATCCTCAGAAGTTGGGTTCTCATTGATCGGTTCCTTCCCTGAAAGCAGTTCAAGTAAGATTACCCCAAGGCTGTAGATATCAGTCTCTTCGCTTGCATCTCTCATTTTGATTAACTCAGGAGCTTTGTAGCCCTCAGATGCTAAAGTTTCAAGCATTTCTTGGCCAGCAGTAGCATTCAGCAGAAGGTGAAGGCCAAAGTCTGAGATGTATGGTTGGTAATTGCAATCCAAAAGTATGTTTTTAGACTTGAGGTTTCCATGGATTATGGGCTTCTGGAATCCTGTATGGAGATGTTCCAAACCCTTTGCTATACCAATTGAGATGCTATAAATGATGGCCCATTTGTGAGAGTCACCGTTTCCATCTGCCAATGCATATGAAACAGAGTTGGTCTATTCAAAATGTTTGAAATTCAAATGAAGAAAGACAGTGCAAAGTATGCAGGAAAGCTTCTAAATCTAGTTGTTTGTTAAAATGCCGATAGTTCATGCAGACCAAATAGATTCCATCTGAACTGGGGCAAGGAGATTTCGTCAACCTGAACATAGACTAAAAATTGTAAATAAATGTGAATCTTTTTCCAGGACCCTGATGTGAAACTTGAATCGGCCATTCGTTTTCAATCTGATAAAGTGCTCCTATTTCACTTCCCTTTCCTTTGCGTAATCTAAATCAGGGATTGGAGCATTCCAATGGTTTAACAATCCTTTCAAAATTAAGTATTGGTACCAAGATTGGTAAAGAGTCTAATATAAAGAATTGTCAATGAATAACAAGATTAATAACCAGTTTTCTGTACTGAGAAACCAAAAAAAATAGGAGAAAAAGGATTATGATGATAAGTTCTGCTGTTCTATACAGCATATGTAAGCGTCATTCAGCTAAGCAAAATTGTTGGATTATGGCTTCTGTTCCCTCATATCCCCTCAAAAGTTACAGAAAAAGGAAGAACACTGACATCCAAGTTTAGTTTCTTTTTCTTTCCATTTTTTTTCTCGAAAACCGATCAGAATATGAGATCATCACAAGCCATATAGACAGATTACCTCGAATGAATTCGGCCAGATTGCCGCGCCTGTAAAATGGATGAACAAGAAGCTTCTCTCCCCTCAGCCCTGCATAGAATCCTAGAAGAGGCACCAAGTTGGGATGCCTTATACATCCCAGAAGCTGAATCACATCAACAAATTCCTCACCTCTGGCACAGCAAACTGGCCTCAGAAACCTCAGCAGCCTCAACGTGGTGTTCTGCTGCATTAAGGCCTTATAGAGCGTGCCATAGTTGGACTTTCCTACCACTTCGCCCGGAGCATCCAGAATGTCACTTATTGTCAGGTCCTGCCCACCATGGAAAGTTATCAAGTCCTCTATCCGAGCCTCAACTCCATATTTCTGGTCCATGTTTTCCATATCTTCACGACCATTTTTCACCGTTCTTTTGGGGTAAAACAAGATGACAAGTATGAGAACAACCAACAAAGCTGTTGAAGTTAGTCCAAGAACTAGTATGAGCATATGGGTGTTCATCATCCTACCAAAATCCTTTTTATTTTGCGTGAGACTAATGAGAAAAAAAAAACAGTATGAAACAACGCATTAGTACATTCTTGAATTGTGAGAATGAGTAGGGAACAAGGAATTAAGATGTGGGTAAAAGGTGTCAGATCGGAAAATGACAGACAGAATGGAAATTCGATTCATTGTTGACGGAAAAAGATTTTCATACAGCTGGAAATGCAGAACCAGAAGAAGATAGAATGGAACTTTGCAGGGGTGTGGAACCAATATTCTTCCAAACTATCCGATGAAAAACATCGTCGTCAATGACTCAATTAGGTGGCTACTTTGAGATCCAAGCTGGGTGCGTGGCAATTACTTTTGCAGTTACGAGGTGAAAACAAAGACAAAGCAAATATACGCTGGCTCAATGTAGTGAGACAGATCTGAGCATGTGATGTTTCATCCGATTAAACTGTTGTGTCTGTGTTTCTTTTTCTGTCTCAAATTTCTTCATTTTTTTTTTGGGTTTGTGGTAATTAGATCCATTGATGGATGCGTGTGCCTCTTCTTTATTGGATACTGCGGGATTAATACCTTCTAAATCACACAAACCTGGCCCCACTTAAATGCTTGAATGATTAGAGAGCACGCTCTTAACAGAATAATGATAATTACAAGTTAACAACCAACGGTTGTTGGTGGTGGTTGATTATTGTTTTCTCTGATTTTTTAATTGATACATTTATTTTACAATTTATTTAACAACTCATTAATATAATTAGGGAAATAATATTTACAGTTTGGAATGTATAAGTACCGTACAATCACTTTGAAAAAGATTAATGAATATGAGACTCAAAAATTAATTTTTTAATAGTAGACTTCACTTTTCTTCAAAGTGACTACACGGCGCTAGTACACTCTACGACTGTATGTAATATTAAAAATTATATTTATAGTTTAGAGACTACACTCTCCACATACTTTATTTAAAAAATAGATAAATTTAAGATACACATAAAAAAAAATATTTAAAATTACATAAAGACAATTTTGTATGTGTATCTCTCGTACTTTGGACTCTTAAATTCAAATAAAAATTACAAAAAAAAAAAGTCTCGATGAGATATGGCATCGACTTCGAAATTACCAACTAATTAATAATTTCGTAAATACATATATTGTCTGCGTATCGTTGAAAGTTAAGATCGTTGGAGAACAGACACAACAACAGTGTACAGATTTCCCATTTTTCTAGTGGCGCCGATTAAGCTCCAGACCCTTCCCAGCTTTCCTCCACTTTAAATTGAAGGCTTCTTGCAAGCAATCGTCAATCAAGCTAGACTTGATCCCAGAATCTTCAGATATTATGCGCCCCCTTTTTAACTTCATTAGCTCCAGGTTTTTAGCAAGTTTATCGACTTGTTCAGAACTCTCGGTGATATCTCTATTAAGCTGGAAAAGGGTGGTATCTACTCCCTCTCTAAGCCGAAGTCCAAAGTAAGCATGCGCAACTCTCTTCAAATGATCAAAAGCAAACTGAATTTTGAACCCCGCAGAGAGCAAGGCCTTCAAGTACTTCCACCAATTTCTTAGTTGATCTTCTGAGATGTCTAAAACCCTGGTGTCGTACATGCTGTCTAAAGTCCCACATAATACAATAAAGAGGCACGTCTTTACTCCAGAAGATAGAGTGGTATCTGTACTGACATCCCCATATTTGGAGAACAAGCTTTCTAGGATAGGGACCAAGCTCCGAGGCACCAAGTAATCCCTGACATTAACAATCTCCTCCTCTTCGTCCCAAAATTTCATAGATTCTTTGGGCCCCAAAGCAATCCTTTGCTCAAAGTCTATGTAGGCCTTGTCCAAAAAGAAGGAAATATCTGGGCTATCCTGCTTATCATCAGAAGAGTTCGGATCTTGATCAGCACCAGTACTGCTACTCCCTCTTTCTTCAGTCGCTAAAAGCTTGTTGAATTCCATAGATTCCTCTTCAGTCGAGGAGTTTTTTATATGATGAAAGGTTAAAGCAGGCTTAGGTTCCTCTGCTTTTTGTACTCCTACGTCTACCATGTATTTCGAATGCCCGTGTCGTTGTCTTCTCGTACATGTCACTGAAAGAGGTTAGCAGATCATCCCAAGTTAGCAGTAAATCATGATTGGAGTCCTCCAGTTCGAAATTTTGTCCCGGCTCACCACACATGTTTTGATCGCCTAAGCATCTTCAGTTTGAAGGAACTCTTTTACCTCCTGGGTTTTCGCAATCACCTTTCCAGCTAGTTTTCCTTGAGGCGTCCTCAGTTCCACATCCCCATATTCTCCCTTCAACCATCGCCCAACCTGATCACAACCATTCGAACGTTGGTCAAGAGCCATGATGCAAGATCATTCCTAGCTAGATGATGGCCATATAAATATATATACAAACATTTTATCAAAAAAAAAAAAAAACAATTATACACACACACACACAAGCCTTCATGCTATATAAATGCTAAGAGTATAATCTACTGCACCAACCAGTCCCTAAACAATTGCCTCACAAGACTGTTTGCATATAAGGAAAGTGAAGCTAATGTGACGGATGCAAATCTGCTGCACTCATAAAATGCAATCACTTGATTGCTGGCTCATAATAGGGGATATTGAGTGCCTTGAATGCAATCCCAATAATCATGGGAATGCCTTAATTATTTATTCATTTGTACTATATATATATATATGAAAAACTTTATTGCGATGCATGGAACACACCTAGTAAAATACTTACATGACATAATTTGATTTGAAAAATAGATTTTAAAATTGAAATCTTAAAAATCAAATTTTACTATTTAAGTGATGTGGATGACATATTGACTTGAGAATAGAATAACTATATATGTAGTTATATATTTGGAATGGGTTTTTTATACCCAACTGGGTGAGGCCCAAGCCACCCCATTAAACCCTTTGATAGATGGCTTTGCAGTCGAGGGAGTGATAAGGAAGAGGGCCCAGACAGGCTCGGGAAATGGGAAATAGACAACCGGTCCTCCAGACTCGACACATTAATGAGGAAAGACTAGTTGGGATCTTGTTCCTCGAAGGATTGGTTGCATTAAATGCAACGCCATATCGTCCGAAACAAGGGTGATAATTAAAGTGATGGAAGGGTCTGACAAGGGATTGGATATAAAGGGGAAAGGTTAGCGATAGATCAAAGGTGACTCATTCGATCAGTCTTTCTCTAGCTCTTTACTACTTTCCTTCTGACTTTGGCATCAAAGGTAACACGGTCCCACCCAGCCACCACTTCTTCCACTCTTGCAGGTATTGGGAGCGTCATCGCAACTGGTGTCTACCAAACACACTTTAACAGTTGGCACCTTTTGTGGGATCCAAATTTTTTTTTGGTCTAACAGCATCAACGTGCCTTCTTGCGTGACCCTCGAGCAGGAGTCTAAGTAGGTAAGCATGGGAGGGAGAGTTGCGGAAATGGAGGAACTTGTGAAAAGATTGACTTCAGACGCAGAGGCCCTCTAGCGAGAGAACAAGGCACTAAAGCAGAAGAATGTCGAGTTCAAGGAGGCGTCGGACCAAGTCGAACCGAGCGTATGGAGGGGAAGTCGCAGAACACTAGTGGGGTGCCACCTGTAGATGAGGAACACAAACGGATGGGAGACAAGTTGCGCAGCCTTATGGACAAGTACGAGGAGATGGCAAAAATGATAAGAGGAACGTCCTCCGTGGGCTAACTGCTCAGCAACACAGACCTGCCCCATATTGCCAAGGTGATGGTCGTCCATCCCACTTCCACCCATATTTAAAGCTCTTCAGATAGAGATGTACGACGGGTTGAAAGATCTCGCCGAACACCTGGAGATGTTCAAAACTCATATGACGCTACATGGCTTCTCTAGGGAGATAGCATGCCAGATATTCCCTTTGACATTAAAAGGCTCCATCTAGGCATGGTTCGGAGCCCTTTGGCCGGGCACCATCCACAACTTCGAAGAACTAGGCCAGCAATTCTTAATGTAGTTCATGACCAACTGAAATCGAAGACGGCCGGTCGTGTACCTTCTCACAGTAAAGCAGAGAGAAGAGGAAAGATTAAAGGCATACTTATATAGCTTCAATAAAGAGAGGTTAACCACAGACGACCAGGACGAGAAGTTCACCCTAGAGGCACTCATGGGCGACCTCTGGCCCCTAAGCCCCTTCATGGTAGAATCACACAGAAGACCCCAGCTATCCTTCTGGATTTCATGGATCGGGCTGACGACTTCGTCAATGCCGAAGATACCCATTGGGCCTTGACCTCCCCAAGGCACACAAGCATGGAATAGGGAGCGAACAGATCCAAGTAGAGCATCGGGCGCAAAGACCCACAAGAAGGAGACCAAGACAAGGAAGGGACAAAGCAAGAAAAAGGGCGACAACAGAATCTCCTCGAGGAAAGCCCACACGAGCATGCACATACAGACGCGAGGGGAAGAACACCAGTGTGAGGGCTTTGACTGCGATCGGAGAGCTCGCGCGTATTGCACCTACCATGAAGAGGAGGGCCATCGGATCGAAAATTGTCAGTTCTTGAAGAAGAAGATTATGTCAAAGATTAGGGAAGATGTCTAAGAAGAAGTTCGAGGGGAGATGTTTGGGCGACTGAGCACCCACCACCCATCGCCTCCTAGGCAGTGGGTAAAGACAGGAAGGAGCTGAGATGGGAAGGTTGGAAGAGTGAAAGCTCAAGGAGAAGAAATGTGAGGAGAAAGGAAGGGAGTTTGCGAAAACGGAACCAAAACAATGTCCTGTTGGGTGAAATCCATACCATCGCTAGGGGACTCACCAGCATGGGCGCATCCGCATCTGGCGAAAGGGTTACGTCCGAAAGACAAGATACAAGGAGGTCTTCAATGTCGGGAGACCGCCCAAGCAAGCTTGGACACAAAAGACCCCATCGTTACCTTTGACAACAGTGACTACAAGGGGGTGATCTATGCACATGACGATGCCATGGTGATGACGATGCTAATGGCCTATTACACAACCAAGAGGATATTAGTAGAAAATGGTAGTTCAGCCGACATCCTTTTCTAGGAGGCATTCGTCAAGATAGGGATCGACTATGACAGGTTGTGACCATCCCCCACGCCGCTGAGGGAATTCTCTGGTGAAACTTTACAACTGCTAGGTTCCATAACACTACTCGTTACCGTATGGATGTAAAGACCAACGAGCCCAAGTCTGAGTAACGGTGGAAAGGAAAGTCGGCCCCTTATCTACTAAAGCCGACAACGGGACAACCAAGTCGGGGCCTAACGAACCAGCAAGCCGAGAAGCTCCGAAACGGGTGAGACCAGCCCCCCTTTTTCTTTTGCATGCAATGACTTCCCATGTAGAAAACCAAGGATGAGATTAATAAGTGACCTATGTGTATGTGATTGAGCAACGCAACAACCCTTCTCGCCACCCAGAGCGGTCGATTTTAGATCCCACCTGGTTCCTTAGGTTAATGCTCCGTGCTCACACCTCGACGACCATTCGCCACCCAGCACGATTGATTTCAAATTCCGCCTAGTTTCTCAGATCGATGCTCCACACTCAAACCTCGATGGTCAAAAGGAGGAACACCTCTCCTAAGTGTTCTAGTCCTTCATCACCACCCAGCGTGGTTGATTTCAGATCCCGCCTAATTTCTTGGGCCGATGCTCCACGCTCGTGCCTCAACGACCAATCACCACCCAGCAATTGATTTCAAATCTCACCTAGTTCCTCAAGTCAATGCTCCACGCTCGAATCTTGGCAGTCAAATGGGGGAACACATCTCCTAAGTGTCACTGTCCCTCCTGACCATCCAACGCGGTCGATTTCAGATCCCGCTCGAATCTCAGCGACCAATTGCCACCCAGTGCAGTCAATTTTAGAGCCTGTTTGGTCCCTCAAGTCAATGCTTTGCACTCGAACATTAGCGGTCAAATGGGGAACACATCTCCTAAGTGTCTCAATCCCTCTTCATCATATAGCACGGTAGATTTCAGATCCCGCCTGGTTCCTTAGGTCGATCCCCCAGTGAAGAAAGCCCAACCGGGCCTTAAACAAAAGAAATAAGAGAAGAGAGAGATAAGAAGAAGAGAACAATAACGGGCGAGGGAAACATGGATTTGCGACAACACAAAGGAAGAACGCCAAAATTTACATCTATTATGTGTTCAAACATTACAAAGATATAAAGTCCCCCGTTCTCAGGTGGGGTGAAAAGTGACAAGTATACAATTAAAGGCAGAAAGTCGAGACGGGGAAGGCGTCAAGCATCAACCTTAACATAATGGAACGTACAATAAGGAGTGTCAAGCCCCAGAAAGCCAAGGGAGTCACGGTCCTCCTGGGTGGGCACGGACCAAGCCAAGTCCAGGGTAATAGGGCTATCACAGGGGTTCACCGCTAAGTGTCCTCTCACCCTCTCCAGCCCTCTGGAGTACCTGCGACCCTAACCCTGGTTACGAAGTCGCTTGGCTACCACGAGTTAAGGAGTGATCCGAGCGAGTTTTTCTTTGGCGACGGTGAGCTCGGCTTCCAGAGTCTTCATCGTGCCTCGGGGGACCTCATCTCCTCTTTGAGTTGCAAGTGCAACTCCCACAACTTTACATATAGGTTCTTGACCTTCTCATTGTCTCTCTAGAGCGCCATATTTTTCACCACCAATGCGTCATTTTTGGTCTAGAGTTCCTTGATGCATGTGTCTAGGTCGCAGCGAACCCACTCAGCTTCTGCTAATGAGGCAACATAGCCCAAGCAGCACTGATTAACGTCCCTCACCTTCTCCTCCTGACGGAGTGCCTGTTCTCACTCCAAATCCCTCTCTTCCGCAGCTGCCCTTGTGACAAACTTATGATGAGATACCTTCTGCCTTAGCGCTTCTTGTCTACATGAAGATCAGACTCCTCTTTGCGAAGGTCCTTGATGATTCACCATAAATGCCCATTTTCGTCCTCAATCTCATCATAAGCATTATCGGCACACTCCAGCGCAACCTTGAGCTAAAAGATCTCATTGTACACCCACCCACACAGACTGCGTAAGGCCTCAACTTCGTTCTCCACCTTGGCCCAACCGTCCACAACCCAGGCCTCCAAGAATTCAAAACCTTGCCAAATGAGAAACTGATAGAAAGTCGGAGCACCAAGCCTAAACTGCAAATGAGGCGGGAAAGGGAAAGAAACCCTACTGGGTAGAGCTGGTCGACCATCTCCCTTATCACCTCAGCCTTAGCCCTTTTGGCACCAATTCCCAAAGGGGGAGACAATGAAATGCCATCCTCGTTCTAGGGCGTCGAGCCTCCAAGTGGACCGAAAGCAAGGGCTCAGGGAGCATCAAACCCGTGCGTTGTAGCAAGCTTCTCGATCCCAGAGTAGTTGGTAGTCCCTTGTTCCAGCCGTGAAGAAAGGTCACCCATTCCGCAGAGTTGGCTGGCCAGGAAACTTCATCAAAATCAGCAGCTAAGGGGGTACCTTGTTTGACTAACGGTCTGGTCGAAGGCGAAGACACCGAGTACCCATCCTTGCTTAGCATCATGGGNCGTGCGTTGTAGCAAGCTTCTCGATCCCAGAGTAGTTGGTAGTCCCTTGTTCCAGCCGTGAAGAAAGGTCACCCATTCCGCAGAGTTGGCTGGCCAGGAAACTTCATCAAAATCAGCAGCTAAGGGGGTACCTTGTTTGACTAACGGTCTGGTCGAAGGCGAAGACACCGAGTACCCATCCTTGCTTAGCATCATGGGGTTGTCGCGCAAAAGGCCCTTGAGAGCGGGGGGCTTGGGGAACATCACACCCACAGAAGCCGTGATTAAGCCAACGCTAGAGGGACGCAAGTCATCACTATCGCCACCCTGGACAGTCTCCTCTAGCTAAGGGGAAGCGCCACCTAGTACTGACGAGGCCTTCCGATCGACATCTCCCAAGACATGGGTATGCACAGGCGCTTCTGGGCACTTGGTGAGGACGGTCTCCCTAGGAGCACATAAATTTAAATGTTGTAGGGCCTCAAGGAATGTCACCTGCAGCTTCTCCTAGTCCAAGTTAGCTTTAAACCCCCCCTGGGCCGATTGTCGGCAGGGTAGGAGGAACATCTTGGATAGACAGAGGTGTGGACGTCGCCTCCGGGGAAGACGCTCCAAACTGCCCTAAATCATTGTCGTACCCTTCCAAGTCAAGGGACTTTGTTTCATCCTCGAAACAGGGTGTCTTCATCGCCCCCCCTCCCGGGAGCTCTCGGACGACCGCTTCATCCATCATGGAGTAGGGTACACCTTTAGAAAGTCATAATCCACTGCAGGAGAGTGGTTAGATGTAATAAGGAACCAAGCGATATTGTCCTCGGTCAAGAGAACGTCAGTCTCAACCTCCTTCGAGTGCTCTTGGACTCAGGAGTACACTATTTGAATGCAAGCCCGCTCGTGCTCGGACAGGTCGATCCCAATCTTCCTATCATCGAGAACAAATCCCCAATTGGATCGAACGAAGAATTCCTCGGCGGCAGCTTCTCCAGGCAAGAATTCCCATCCTTCACCCGACACGAAGAAAAATTTGTCTTGACATGACTTGGCATTGGAATGGTGCACCTTAAGTTGAGCAAGTCGAAACTTGAGACTAGAGCAGAAACTGCAGATGTTTCTCTCCAATGCCGAACCGCGTGGGTGAATAGAAACTCCTGGACAGTCAAGTCTAGATACTCCTCTCTGAAGGACTCTAAAACCATATGTCACGCCACACAATAGGACATTAAGATCCTCTAGGAATTGGGGTGCATTTGAGCTGGAGTCTAGCCCAGGAAATCGAAGACGTCACGGACCGAATGGCCATAAGGGAGCCTCACACCAAGCAAAAGCATGCCAACATACAAGGCCACCTTCTCGGCATTACCCTTAAGATATCTTACTAGGAACGGCCACGGAATTTGGGATTCTGTATGAGCTGCACAATATGTTAGAGTGTTGCAAGGTCGACAACCGTGGACTACCCATGTCCATTGTAAGAGGGAGAGTCATGATGAGAAGTGTTTTTGGAGGCCATTGAAAGTAAATCTAAGAAGGGGCAACAAGAAAAGAGTCGGAGCCTGTGGGAGGGACTACGGAAAAAAAGGAAGTAGGAAAAGGAAAAGGAATAGAGACCATTCCAAGAGTGAGAGGGGATAATAAATAGAGGAGTGGCGACGGTTCAAGAACCCAATAGGAAGATTGAGGGGACGTGAGAATGTGACGATTATGCTAGTTCCCCGAGAAGTGGAATCATGCAATAATAAAATGAATTTAATTAGGGAGCAGGAGTGTACGAAAAGATAAAATTCCTACCACGCCCACGTGGTAGAAATTTGCGGGGTACTAGAAAGGGGTTTTTATACCCAGTCGGGCTAGGCCAGGGTCACCCCACTAAAGCCCGTGACCGACGGGTTGGCAGGCTAGGGAGTGATAAGGAAGAGGGCCCAGACAGGCCCGAGAAATGGGAAACAGATGACGGTTCCTCTAGACTCGGCTCATTAATTAGGGAAAGACTGGTCGAAATCCTATCCCCCTCAAGATTGACTACATTAAATGCAACATCTTACCATCCGAAACAAAGGTGTTAATTAAAGTGATAGAAGGGCCTAACAAGGGATTTAATATAAAGGGGAAAATGCTAGCTACAAACCGGAGGTGACTCATTCGATCACTCGCTCTCTAGCTCTCTACTAATTTCCTTCTTCCTTGGCTCTACCCGAGAGGTCTTGACTTTAGTTTAGCATTGGATGTGACAGTGTCACACCCAGCCACCACTTCTTCCACTCTTACAAGTACCGGGAGCATCGTTATTAAGTTTAATATATACAAAAGGTTTCCTTTTATTGCAATAAATAATATATTTATTACTCTATATAAAGGCAGAGTTATATAATTTCGATGTGGCCTTTTACCCGTTAAATTTGAAATGTTATATTTATGAAGCGGTAAATCCTTTAAAAGAAATATTTCATTATGATCAATTGTAACTTTTAAGTTAAATTTCTTTTCTTACATATAAAAATATAAACCAATTCAAGACTCCTCCCAAAATCATTAATTCAACATTTATATTGTTTTGTATTTTAAGCGGAGTCATATGACTCCGATGTGGCATTCTACCCATTGAACTTGAAGTGTTATGTTTATGGAGCGGTAACCCTTTTAAAAGCAATGTTTCATTATGAACTATTGTAACTTTTAAGTTTCATTTCTTTTCTTACATATAAATATATAAATCGATTCAAGTCTCCACCCCAAGGCACTCTTTCAACCTTTATATTATTTCATCAAATAAACCATCCTATAAACCGTTTCAAATTTCTTCATTATAAAACGTAATCTCTCTCTAAATCTTTCTCCCTCGTACACA
>QEOT01006739.1:10059-34028 GCA_003123785.1 Pterocarya stenoptera
AAATACGTTATAATGTCATGGCAATTCCATTATTTTGTGCATTGTAGCAATTCTAATAGAAAGTATGCATTTCTCTTCAAATTGGTTTCTTCAACCAGATAAAATGAAGAGTTTATCCTTTAATTTTAATTTTCTACGATTCTTAGTAAACACAAGAACACATTGAACGGCCACTAAGGTGTGAAAGGTAGGGGGAGAAGAGAAGAAGAGAGGAGGGGAGAAGCGGAGAAAAGGAGGATGACGAGAACGTTGAGAATGAGGGAAATGAGAAGAGAGAAAAAAATGTAGTACTTTTAGTTAGGAGTTTTTAAATATATATATATATTAGGCCGGACAGATGGGTGAAATCCAAGTAGGCTAAAGTCCAGCTTAGCACTTGGCCCCATCAATTCAAACAGGCTTTAATATATCTGTCTCCCCACCGTATGGAGGTGAATGCATCCACCCATCCTAGGCGGGGGCTCGACGGGTGGGCAGAATGCAGGGACCCACCCAACAGGTCTAAGAAAATTCCAACCAAGTTCTTTCTTCTTGCAAATCAATCAACAATCTCAAGATAGGTGGTAAAAAAAATCAAGTGGCAGTTATTAGGTATTGGAAACTTCACCAACATTATCTAGAGTAATGCTAAATACAGTAATGGATTGTCTAAGTGCCGCGTACTCCTTTTGAAAGAGTGAGATATACTATTAAAAAATTAAATTTTTCATATGGACCAATTATATTTACAATCATAAAGTGAGCAAGTGTCGCGTACTCCTTTTGAGAAAAATACGTAAATATGGGATCTACATGAAAAAGTGAAATTTTAAATGATGAAGCCCCACTCTTTTTTAAAAGGAGTGTGCTGCACTTGTACAAGTCATGATTATATCTAATATTATTCTTTCATATGAGTTTTATATTTATTTACTTAATTTTTTCAAAAACAATGTGCGGCGTTACTCATTCTCTGACTGCAAATATCATTTTTTCATGATCGTCATTAATATAATTATATAAAAGTAAGTTTATAGTTATCCAATGTGGCAACCAATCCTCGAAAAGGAGAAGTAAAAAAAAAAAAAAAGAAGTAGAGAGAAACACGTTGGCAGCAACGTTCAAAGTCAGGAATGCCATACCATTAAATTTGAAGAAAAACTTGTTAAAAGCATTGTTTCAATTTTTTGAAAGTAATCGTCACAAATTAACCATAATCTATTTTATTAAATTAATAAGCACAATTCTGAAATTTAAAAAATTGTTAGTTGCCAATATAGAGTTTCCATCTTGTCATAAAGTTTTGGATAAATGAAAACACATTTTTCAACTTTCAATTTACAGTTTAAGATGCAAGATATAAAGCAGATAGACAATATCAATAACAGATCAGTAGAGGAACAAGAAATTATATGGACAGGCATTTGAGCAATAGTAAGGGATTGGGAAGGAACAAGATATTTTTCATTGTATTTTCTCACTTGTCTAGTGAATCATGAACAAAGTATGTTGTTCGTTCCAAAAAAAAAAAAAAAAACCTATGCTTTAAATAAATACCGTTCCGTAATTATTCAAAACAAAAGAAATAAAAAAGATAGAACCACGTACTGTTTTGAAAACTTTGTGAGTATTGATATTTTGCCGATGTGCCTTATAGCCCATAATTAAAATCTCAAGGAAAAGACAACGTCCTACTGTCCCATCACTCTGAACAAATAATCAATATTCATACTTTTTTAAATTTATCTTAAAATATTTATTACTTATTTATTATTATCTAAAATATTTATAAAAATTTTTCATAATTTTTTACTATTCATCCACACTTTACATTTTATTTTTTTTTAAATTTTTTTTATTAAATATTTTTTATATGAATAGTGAATAAAAATTTTGAAATAATTTAAAAAAATAAATTTAAAAAAAAATTAAAATAATATTAAAAAATATTTAAAAATATAAAATATAGAATATAAATAAGAACTCTGCTAGATCCAGGTGAGTTGGCCACCAACCGCGTACCAAATGCTGAGGTGGATAGAGTCATGTCAGATGCCATTTGAAAAAAAAAAAACAAAAAACAAAAACGAGGAGAAGAGAAAGATAAAAGAAGGAGAAAGATAAAAGAAGGACGAAGTACAGGAGTATTCCAAGACCGTCTCCTGTCTGAAAATGAGAAAACGAAATCACAGAGGAAAATGAAACTCCAAATCGACAAAAATGAAAATGAAATCACAGAGCAAAATAAAGCTCCAAATGGACAAAGAAGTGTACAGGCCTGACGATCCCATTATCGTCTCCGTCCAGATCTCCGACCCCATGAAAATTTCTAGATCAAATAATAGAAAATTTCTGGCCATTCTTCCCTCATTCCACGGTCATTCTTCATCTATTTTGGTCTCCTCCTCAAATTTCTGACCAAGCTTTAGTGCAGGGATCATTGCAAAAAAAATTTACACGGCCATTCTTCATCTTCCTTGGTCTCCTCCTCAAATTTCTGTCAAATTTCTAGTCAAAACTTTAGTGCAGGGATCATTTAAAAAAGAATTTCCACGCCACACCCAAGGAAGATGAAGAATGGGTGTGGCGTATAGTTCAAGTTTTGTTTTGTTAGCTTTCAAGCATCAGTAAGTTATTGCTGTAAAGATCATTTTAGTTTCTATAATTTCTACAAGTGTGAGCATCTTGCTGCCTGAACTTAATATTTTTACAAAAGCATTCACATAGTTCTAAAATCTAAATTTTGTTGTCGCTGGAGACCCAGATCGAACAACCAATGAACCCACACTTAAACAAAGCATTTCATAGAGAGAGTGATATTTGGGCATTTTTTTTGTTTTTGCTGGGGAGATTTTGCAGGAGATTCGTCTTCCTCTTTAATGGAGAGATTTTACGGGAGAAATTTATGGTTTTGACAGGAGCTTCGTCTGAAGAAAATGACTTTCTATGTCACAACAACTACGAGGAGGCAGGGGTAAATAGGGAAGAAGAAAAGGGTACAGGAACTCTCATTAATAATTAAATCAGTCCCATTCCACGTCATCGTCGGTGCGCATGGGTGCGCGATTTCGCCTTTAACAAGAATTTTCCTATAAATAAATAATAAGAGGTTGGGTAGGAAAACCCAAATATTTACGCCGGCAACAATAACATTTATAGGACCAATTTTACGTAGGCATGGGTAAAATGGGCCTGGGATCGGACCCGAACGAAAGACCGGATTGGGCCCACCTGAGCAAAAGCGGTTTGATCGGGTTAGACAACAAATCGGGCTTAACACTCTCAAAGTCCGACGAAACTGATCACCGATCAGAACGTTTTTCTTTCTCCTCAAACCCTAGCCGCAGTTCTTCCTTCTCTTCTTCGCTGCTAGCCTGTTATACCACCACCCACCAAAACTAATATTCTGCGAAAATGAGCTAAAGGTGAGCAAGAAGAAGACGCAGAGGCTAGCTTCAAAACCCATCCCTCTCTTTCACTGTTTCTCTCTCTCTCTCTCTAGCCGGAACTGTGTGAAATCTGTTCACCCAAGTTTTACAATGAATGTAGCAGTGCTCCCTTTATCAAGGCCCTCGCTCTCTAACCAAAAAAGTCCTCCCATGAGATTTACGAACCTGATTCAACTGTTTGAAAAGTAAGGCATTTGATCAAAATTTGGAAAAGGAAAGGTAATATGGACTCTTCATTTTTTTTTCAACCCAGCTCTTGTGTCCTCGGCTCGACTCGGACAAGCCGAACCCATCCGCAACCCATTGATTTGTGCATCACGTGTGTCGGTGCGTGAAGCTGATTTTACTGCATGCAACAACTATGTTACATACCTGCAGGGATTTTGCAACCAGAGCACAGTATGGCAAAGGTGAGCAAGAAGAAGATAATGTATTTTTTTTTTTTTTAACTTTTTGTTCTTCGTTTTATTTGGGTCCATTTCTTCTTCCATATAAGAACTGTTGTTATGCTTCTATGTATTTTTCATGAATATGTTGCACAAATGATTGATTAGAAGAGTAGATTAGCGTTTCTGAAAAAGTCTTTTCTAAACCCCAAACTTCTGTATGTGCCAATCAACGAACCATCGTTAATTTATTGTCAACTCCATGGCAACTCCTAATTCCCAGGACCAATCTGCTAGATATTGATTATGGTGATCCTGAAAAAAATCCTTGGAATAATGTTAGCCATGAGTTTGTAGCAGAAAAGTTCCCATCTGGAAATTGGTTGGGACTTGTCAGGAAAAAATCTATAAGCTTATATTTAGTGGTAGAAACAGTGCAAGTGTAATGAACCCTGCTCTTTTGATGACCAGTCTTTGTTGGTTGTAATCTGGTAAAAGGAAAAGCGAGCACACGATGGAAGCAACAATACAAGAATGGCACAACAGGTGTTTGATGGAAAAACTGAGAGATAATGTTTTTTTTTTTTTTTTTTTGTTGTTATTTAGTTTTTACTACTAATGTTTTGGTATTTTGATGTAGATTTGGATTTGGATTGTCTCATAAATGCTCAGATACTGGATGATCGTATTAAGTTTTTTTTTTGGTGGGTGCTTAAATAGATATTACTGCGAGAAAGCTCTAACAAAACTGTTTTGTCTTTTGTGCTTTTTTGGTTTGGGTTAAGCACAATTATATAGCTTACTTCTTGGTCTTCATGTTAGTAAACACCCAGACATTTCATTGATATTGCATTTATGCCTTTTAAAATAGAAAAAATGGTCTTTTCCAGGGATCCAACTCATTGTAGACCTTGAAGACCAATTCTTAGCTGTTCTAGATCCATTTAATTTTCTTTTTCAAATGCATAAATAACTGATGATGGAGCTCATGCACTTTCTGAATGCATGTCCTGTGGACAGTTTTGAGTGTTTGGTAAAGACCACTTCAATCTGTTGTACTCTTGCCATTGAACTAAAGTTCCTTGGCACTTGAATTATGTGAATTAATTCTGTATTCTTGAATTATCACCATTTCTAAATTATTTTTGGCACCCTTAACCTCTCTCATAAAAGTAACCAAATGAACTTCATGCAGGCATTCCTTTGATGGGGATAGAAATTGTCAAACTAATAACAATTTTTTGATTGTGCAGCAATAAGCTCTTAGTGGAGAAGGTTGGAGCGGATTTCTGAAAGGAGTCATATGAGGAGTAGGCCTTAGGCCTGGTGGATATTGGATTATAGCTATTTTTATTCTTGTATCAACTCTATTATTGCTGTCATTCTTGTGTGCTTCTTCTTTGCAATTTGCAAAAATTTACTGTTCTTGAATTATTTTTACCAATTTTATGATGATTGTATGAGGTGGGTGATAAACTATCAAAACCGTTGGATAAATGATAAAAGCAGTAGTTCCCTGGTAGTATTCATGAACGTTAAAGAGAAAGAAAACAAAGACGTGGTAGTACTCGATAAACTATCAAAACAGTTCGGTAAAAGCAGTAGCTGCCTTAGAAAAAGAAAATGTCAAATTTTTAACCCGGCCCGAATGAACCGGGTCAGTTTATACTGGCTTCACCAGGTCGGGTCGGATCCAAAATAGCCTTAGGCGGGCCTGGTTGCAGGCCTAATTTTATGTGTCATTACAATTTTAAAAGAGTAGTGCTAGCTACTAGTTATCTAAAACTTATTGTTTATATGATAATCTTGACGTGACATTACCATTTAATGCCACATAATTTATTAAAAAGAAAAATTATTAAAATTAAAAGAGCGCTAAAAGAAAAAACCAAAAGAGGGCTAAAAAAACACAAAAAGAGGAATACTAAATCTAGTTTCTATCTACTTTTTATCTTGTGTTTTTTTAATTTTTTTAATAAATCACGTGAGCCTATGAACTAGCGCCTCGTTAAGAGTATCATCTGATCAATAAATTTCAGATAGCCAAATTAATTATTCATTTTAAAATGCATACACCACGTAAGCTAGCTATGTACATGAATAGAAACGGAAGAAACATATATATTTTCACTTAGAAGTGTATCTTCATCAACCTGACTCATCCACCCCAATCAGAGAATCTGTAATTATTCGAGACTTTGAGCACATAAAAGAAGGCCGGCCAGATTTCATTGCGCATGACCGGAAAAGAATCATATTGATAGTGACTATTTTTATTTGGGTTAGTGACACCGTTAGTAATTTATCATGTAAAATAACATTCATTAAAAAGTTAATAGAAAATGACACTCATAAAAAAGTTGATATATAATGATCTTTCAACTGTAATTTCTTTCCTCTCAACAATATATATTAATCTCTTTTTTTTTTTTTTTTTAAATAAAAGATAAAAAATAGTTTTGACAAATATCGGTTGAAACTTGAAAAAGTTAATAAAACAAAAGAATTTAAAAAGTAGAAAAAAAGCTCCACTACATGCAAGAGATGACATAAATATTCGAAGGATTAATACAAATTAAGAGATTGTAACAAGTCAAATGATCAAGAGAATGTAAACTACACATGTGCGGGTTATAGGCTAGTTCATGTGTGTATAATTAAAACTAATTTTGAGAGCTTGTTCATGGAAGAATAATCTATAGCACCCCAAAAGTTAAAACACCCCCAAAAAACTACAAAAGAAACTTTGAAAAACTCAAAAATTAAAAAAGGCAACTTCCGAAAAAAAGAAGAGAAAAGAAATAGAAAGGAACTACAAATTGTGTGGCTGGTGTAGTAGTTGTGAGCACCATCAAGCCGATCAAAGGAGGAATTAAGCAGTGAGACGGCAGATAGCCCTTGGAGATTAGGTGAAGAAGATGAGAGTAAAGGTGTATTTGCCTGCAGAAAGAGTCGTCCAAATTCAATAAAGCAAATAAGTACAAACTCAAACCACGCCATGCGCGCGCGCCAAGAAGGCCGGTGATGTAATTGATTTACTTATTGATAAGAAAGAATACCCCCATGGTGGATTAGGTCGGAGAGGCGAGAGAATCGAGGATTTAAAGAAATAATAATGCTCGCCGAAAGTGATCTGCGGTAGACTTTGGAGATCTTGATCATCAACGTAACTTAAGAGACCAAACCCCCGCTTCAATCATGCATGACACCGCGCTCTTCGTGGAGTAGGTCATGTCGCGCCAACCCAAAGTTTGATTTTCGAATAATATAATTACCTTGCCTCGTTATTCTCCGCAAATTATGTCAAGCAATTTCTGACCCAGACCCACCCTCGATCGCACGAAATCCGCAAATTTGCTCGTCGTGAGTCATGCCTCGTGAAGAAAATGATAGCCAACGACAGCCATGTCGTAACAGCGACCAAAGATTACTACCAAATCATATATTAAAACGCTATCAAACATCACGCGGATTCTCGTAATAGACACCTACTACTATAGTTTATAGCGGACCGTTTTTCATCTACTTTCGTTAAAAATATAGTAAATCCGGTGCTATAGACTGAAAGACATCACATATCACCGACGATATATAATCGACGTTGAAGTAGATCGACAGCTTAAATTAATTGGCTAGACCATAAGATTGACGTACTTCCGAATTACATTACAGTTAACGCACATTAATCCCATTCTCATGAACAAAAAATATTGAAAAGCGACCCAAAAAAGAAGGGGAAAAAAAAACTAAAACCAACGAGCAAAGATATATAGTTAATTCTCAAGTACTACTCGATCTAATTTTTCGATATAGTTAGTTGATACGGTACTTCGCGCGTGTTTCGGATGACAACTTTCTGTCGTGGATGACAAAGGACTTTATTTATTATATTGCGATGGCAGCGTCATATGGATTAGCGAGATTATATATAAAGAAGGATAAAGATCATTAAATTAGATGACACTACTCTGAGAAGATATTCAAGTTAAAAATGGAGCATACGTCAAGTTGCTGATGAGAGTACGAGAAACAACGTCTAACAATTAAGAGATGATCACGTCATGTCATATTTATAATATCATGTACTCATTTTAAAACCATGCGATCATTTATTTCTTAGGACGTGCCAAACTTCAATTTCAATAAATTTTCATTTGGCTGTAATATTGCATAGACATGTAATATTTCAACTTCTTGGGGTCCTCTAATTAAAAAGTTTTTAACGAAATTTTACGATTTATAATTTGAAAAAAAAAAAGCCTACGAAGCGAGTATCATAGTAATTATTGATGAATAATTAAGTGTGCATTTCTAAACTTCTCTTACTCGATCTAGGTCCAAGATCATGAGAGACATAAAAGCCTATAAAACTGAGAAAAAGTATTAAAAATCAAATATTCTCCGCCTAATTTTATTGATCTGTCATGAAAGATTTTTAATATTTGTTTTCTATAATAATACTCTAGCTAGCTGCAAAGCGCATATTAGGTTGCATAATTAAAGGGAAATATATTAGTTAGATGCAAGGAGTTTTTGAATAGTACAAAAAAGATCATGTGTAGTACTTTTGAAAACTTATATTTTTGAAAGAAAATTATAATAAATTTTATAAAAGCGTAGGGACCGATGATCTGGGTGGTGGCTGGCTAGGATTATATTTTGAAGTCTCTTGTCGGTCAAGTGGTGGCATGTGGAGCCTATAAAATGCACATAAAAGCATGCAGCTGCGTTAGTTCGCACCACAGCACAAACACTAATTATGCCCACCCCCAGCACGAACGCTTAGTTTTGTATGCGGTCCCTTCAACAACCAAACGAAGCCCCGCCGACGTGGTTCACAACTGCATGCAGGCTCGTCGGCAACACTCACTGAAGAACTAGAAGGCACTTCGCTACATCCCATTGTTCTCGTTATATGCACTAGTACGTACTTAATTTACTTAGGCAACACTGCCACACATATATAGTTTGGTCCTCGGCGGAAATGGCCGGCTTCGTCAGTACTAAGTAGCTAGCTAGGTATCGTGTTCAACGCGTTCCATTAATGGCTTTCTGTTTTTTCTTTTTTAAAGTAATGTTATATAAACAGCAAGAAGTTCCATCGCGCGCGTTAATTAAGGACGAATAATCTGGATAAAGCTATTTTGGTGAGACATTTAGGTCTTGATCATAAACTATACCTATAATAACTTATAAGCTTGTGTAGAGAATGTTGTACATGGCAATACTTGATCATTTACAAGAAAAATTCTTGTAAATTAAATAATGCCTCGCTAATTTTGTGGAGAAAATTATCTATATATATAGACGTCTCAACTAAATCAACATTCCTTGTACTTTTTTTTGTAAAAGGATGAAACTTTGGTACGTGATGGGGCGCACTTTCTCGTAATCTAAAATGAGTTTATTTATTTTGAGAAATACCTAAAATTAGAAATGTATTGCATCAAGTAAAAAGCTCACAACATCGCATCGGGGTATTGTCCTTATTAGCTAGGGATATATTATTACAAGAGTACGTCGTGCCAAGCTTTGAGAGACACCAAATTACACGTATAATCAGTCAAAACTTTAGCTAAGTGCAAAGCACTAATTTAGGGACATGACCTTCAGTACTCAAATATCTTCTCAGACTATATATCATCTTTATGCGAGCGGCCTCTTCATAATCTCGGGTGCAAGGCAACTGATACATAACGTTGTAACCGCGATATATAGCATATGAAGCCATTGACATCGACAACAGAATATTGTCATTCAAAACACCAACCGTGGCCTGTAAATGAAAGAATCAGGAACGAATCCCGGCTACTGTAGTCTAGTTGGCTTTCTCCTATGCTCCGTGTTTTTTTTATAAATTTACTGATCAAAGATTTTATGGAAACAACTACCGGGTTTTCAATTCTGTCTTGTTTTGTTTTTTAATAAGATTAGTGTGGGTTAACTATGCATGCAGTTACGTTATGAAAGGCAAACGTGTAGTGTAGCATGTTAAAGCGGTACGTACTTGCTTCACCTCAGCATAGATAATCGAGTGGGTTTCGGTTTAAAACAACGTATTTTCCATTTAAAACAAAAGTAGAAATTATAACAATCCAAGATAATCGATCTGCAATCGTCGTAGGTGTATATTTTTAGAAGAAAAAATGTCTTTTACCTCGAATAACTTTTCTGCAATTCAGAGAAAGATAAATATATATATAATACGATGTGGATTGTGGATCACACTGCATTTTAATACTGCCTAATAAAACTTACATGTTATATATATTTATATATATATATATCTTTGAATTCTCAGAAGAATTTGTGACAACAAATTGTAAAGGTTCTCAATACAAAACGTCATAAATGGACGTGTCTTCGCTTTATTTTGGGTTCCTGTTTGGACATGGATTTTGTTGGCTAGCTCTCTTTCCTCAACATTGCATTTGCGGATTGCAAGCGTGCGAGGCTTGATGAATTCGATTAGAGTATTCTCTTTCAATTTGTTTTTCTTTTTTTCGTAATTTGCGGCAAAAGGCAAACGGCAAACGTCAAAGGGGAGCGATCAATAGCATATAATTTGACGTTGGGGATATCCTCAAGTGCCTCTGAGTACGTGCTTAATTCCGTGATTGATGGATTAATTGCTAAACTTTCTGTAGGCATTATATTTCGTCCATTATAAATTGGACGGGCTAATCCACGAGGGGCTGCGCCTACCGACTCATTATAAATTGGCCTGGCCTTAATTATTACGTAGATCTTAATTATAATAATAAAGGGCTTACGAGTTACGTGAGGGATAATTCAACGACAAAGTTTTTTGCTTTTTTGTTTTTGTTTTTAGTCGACAAAGTGGTTTTGGTGACCTAATACATTAGGACTTGATCAGATCCCTGATCATATTATATATTCCAAGAACAAATTAAGTTGTTTTGTTGAACTAACGCATTTTTTTTATTTTTTTGCAATCAAATTGCATGGAGAGTAAGTAGCTAGGCTGCCTAACTTATAACGGCATAAAGAAAACAGCTAATGTACATTTTATATAAAATTAAGATGACATTGCAACTAGGGAAGTCATGACGAAAATACGAGGTTAGATCTAGAAGCATTAATCACTTAGCGAAAAACGGAAACTTTGTTTATATATAATTAGAAAGGGAGGTAGAAATTAAGCCATCTCGGAGGATCGAGGGGCCGGCCGGAGTTCTAATGTTTATATATATGATATCTTGGGGACGTACGTACTTGTTAAAAACGTTCAAATTAAGTTCTCTTAACTCCTATCAGAAGGAAATTTTGGTGCAAAATATGGATGTATCCTTGCAGGTGATGATGATCATTTGCTTCATATATAGCTCTGTACGTACGTACGTACCAATAGTACTGTTTTAAGAAAAGAGAAAAATAAGAGGAGTTTTAGTGTAAAGCTTCTGTAAATGAAGCTAGTTAGGGGCAAAGGTATATATTTATATATATATATATATATATACACTACAAGAAAACTGCTTATTTGCAGCCAGTTAATTCCAGTGAAATGACTATTTACAGCCAAAATGAATCTGTTTTGGTTTTAAATGGTATTTTCGCCGCTATTAAATGGCCCCAAAAACTCGATTTTCTTGTAGTGATATATATTCATCTTCCGGGTTCGATCGTAATCTATTATGGCAAGTGTATTAATTATCACTTTAAGTGCAAAATATTTATCTATTTATTTTAAGAGACTAATTTCTATTTGCAAGAGAGTAGGAATTACATACGATATTCTATATACAGTACCACTTGCTTAACAGAATTTGATTTATAATATTCAAATTTTTAAGTATTAATTCTCTAATAAATTTTTTAATCATACCACAGTGCCACAGTGGTGTAGAAAATCCTCCTACACTGATTCGGAAATAATTGTTTTTTTTTTAATTTTTTAATTTTTTAATTTTATTCTAGGTGCATGTTAAGGGTCTAGAGTTAGGAATCCCTTTTTGGGCTTTATCATCATGCATAGAATAAATGATCTCTTAGATTAACATGATAACTTACCAAAAAATGGAAAAATAATAAAAATTCACGGGTGTTGCCATCTCTGGTAATCTTGCGGCCGGGGTTCATAAATATATGCTTGCCATTTTAATATTAGGGATTGGAATAAATAATTAGCAGTATAAACTCCTAAATTTAATGGGTAATTAGAAGTGCGCTTTACATATATTAATTTTAGTTAAAGCTGGCCGGAGTCCAATTTTAACAAGAAGTGAATCCGTAATTAGATGTGGGATACGTGTTTATTATGTCCTGTTATGGGACACGTGCCTCAACATCCAACGGGCTCAACTCAACAACAACTGAGTTCAAACATTGGAATTGGACCCATTAAATTTTAGAGTACACTTTACACAAGCTGGCCTTTGTATTCTAAGCCGAAGTAACGTATGGCAGCAACAACTATATATATAGTCAAATATTTATATCGTATGTATCATGTCATCATATTTTGACAATATCAATTATAGATATGTATATATATGTATATATATATATAAACTATAAGCCATTCATTTGCATTGCATATCATGACCTTTCAATATGCCTATGGACCGGCATGTAATTAATTCAAGCGAAATTTTGTTTTGGTTCTAGGCGATATGAATACAAATAGAATAAAAATGACAGGACTGCCTCGTATATTATTAACATAAAAAGAAATAAAAAAACAAACAACAAAGTAGTGCATGCAGTGAGGGCCGACTCGTCATGATCCGCAGATTTCAGCGGCATTTTTTTTCACGAGTTAAAAATATTAATAATATTCATACAGTTATTTTATAATTAAGCAATATATATAAATATATATATAAAATAATGTCACGTACTCACCAATTAAAAATAGTAAAAATGTGTTTGATGTTATATCTAGTTAATATATATAAAATTTGAGAAAGTGTTCGCGAATTAATCAGGCCAGTCTATAAATATTGAGACAATTACCAATGTTACTTCATAATTCCATCGTACTCTAACGTGAAAGTTTGTAACAATGCTTAAAGTTGGCGTAGTTTCGACGATGCTTCTCCTCATGTCCACCATCATGCACGCATACCATGACTATCCATTTGAGCCGGCGAACCAGGGCTTCCTCATCCCCCCCGCTTCGAGAACTAGTCATAGCGCCGCCGTGTTTGATCACAGCATGGCTCCTCCGCGTCGCTCACTGAAGAGGGCTCCGGTACCTCCCTCTCAACCCAACCCGCGCACACTGATGCCTGGTCATCAGCGTCGACACTTGCTGAAGGAGGCTCCAGCACCGATCCCGGGAACACAAATCCGTGGTCATTCTCGACCATGGCTGGAGAAGTCTCCTGTGCCTCCGTATACTCTCCGGGCACCTTTAACTGATATTGATCTGAACTCGATCGGTGAAACTGCGGAACCTTGAGAACTAATTAAGCAAGGGTTCGAGTTCGATGTGAAAGCATTCCCAACTACCAGTTATCAGCACTACTACTGGCTACTACGTACCTTAATCGATGGAGTAACAGTACTACCGGCTATACTAGATGATCAGGATGAAGAAAAGATATGCAGGTCCTATTCTCAGCAATATGGTGAGCTCTGAATATATATAAAATGATAGGTAATGAGTGAATCACATCTCTACTTCATCTTTTTAATTACAATAATGAAAAAACTTTATGATCGACTAGTTCATGTGGAGTTCAAGGTTATTTAGTTATTTATACTGTCAGGCTTTTTATTTAATTTGTGGGTTAAGTACTTAAAGAATTAGGGTTTTTAGTGGCTTGGTCTTAATTGGTTGAATCCTGCAACAAATCCAAAACCTTTCAATGGGTTTATCGTTTCCATCCCATGAATTACAGAAAAGGAGTATCCTTTATGCACACAGCGAAAGGACCGAAAAATAAAGATCGTAAAAATCACTATGGATTCTTGATATCCATGGACAAGCAGGGAGGCAGTACCAAATGTTTCAACACTGACATCGATCAGTTTGTAGTTGGCAAACCAATGTTTTTGGAGAAAGGTAGCGGTTGCGAAGAACAAGAATTCATCTCCTTCCATAGATGTAGCATTTCGAGGCTAATCATGTTGGGCCCTCTAATTATTGATCTTAATTCTCGGGCATTTTCGGCTGGTTCATGACAATCGATCTGTTAATCTTACTTGCCAAACAAAAATCGCTTCTGAAATAATTAATCTTCACATGAACTGTAAAGCACAAAGATCCCAAACCGCGAAATCTTAAACTCATTTCTCTATCATTAAGGGTGTAAATCCAATCCAATATTCAGTACCAAGAATAATATTCATGGTCAGCAACCAATGCATGCGCAAACATCATCAAGTTTACAAATTACAAAAGAATATTGAAAAAACCTCGCTTCCTATCCAACTAGCCACAGCACACATTCCAACTAATTAGACCTCTCTGTTTATAGTTTTTCTATTCATCTTCGTCTATATATTATATGTTTATGCAGCAAACCTTCACGTCAATGGCTTGTGCTTACACTTCATATAGTTTAGTTTCCATGCTTAATTTAAAACGAAAAAATCATTGTCAAGAATAAAGAAAAGTTCAAGTGAAACACACGGCCAAGCCCGCCCACGTGCCGCCCACTACCCTTTGTAACAAAATGTGATGTTATTAGGATTGGCTTTTAGTGGAATAAGTCCAACCATGACAAAAATGTGATGTCAATAAGCTTTAGTTTAGTACGTAGAATAAGGTCAAATCAAGCTGATCGTGTTGGTCCAAAGTGCTTTGGTAGAACATCATGCATGGCACTTTTATTCATTTGAAAGCCACTATTATGAGAGAGAGAGAGAGAGACAATGAAATGAAAATATGGGAGTATGGCAGTGGAAAAAGTAGGAGAGAGAAATTAATTAAAATTTTTTAAAGTTATGAACAATTCACTCCACATGATCTAGCGAAAATACTGTAGCAAACTGTTAAATGAAATTCATATAAAGCATTCAGTGGATGTAACTTTAATCTTCTTTCTTTATATTTTAAAGGAAATTATACTTACCAAAATCCATCGTGAATGTTTAGGAAATAACTTTATGCATATTTGCTCCTCATCATGGTCCATGTGTTTTCAAATGCTTAGCAAGGTGACTAATAATTAAGGGCCCAATCCAAATTCCTACATAAAGAACGCTTCTAGCCCAGTTAGGTTATAAAAGAGGAGCCGGCTAAGCTTTAAGATCACATTCACTCAAGCCCATCATCTACTCGTAGAAAAGCGGGCCTTTCAAGCCCATCCAGGGCCGGCTCAAGGTAAAGCCCCACCCTATGTAAGGCCTCAAAAATAAAAATGGTGTGTGTTTTTTTTAAAATTTTTTTTAAATAAAATAAGAACCATTTCATTAAATAAAATTTTACATAATTTTTATAGTTTTCAATGTGTGCAAGGCCTCATAATATTAGATTTAATATTTAATACTATGATTTTTTTTATAAGTAATATAATGAATTATTTATATTTTAAATAATCTTTTTTAAGATCTTGATAAATTGAGGACAAAATCTACATTGAAGCCTCATTTTAAGTTGTTGTAAATATAAATTTACAAAAACTGTATTTAAAGATTTTAGATAAAAACTAATTTTTTTGAAAATTTTGAAAATATTCTATATAATAATTTATATTTTATTGTATTATAATTATAAATAACTCACTTAAATTTTGCCTTAAGCCTCGTTAATTTGTATTGAGCCGGCCTGAGCCCATCCAAACCAGATTACCTTGTTAGTTAACTGTCATGTTCTAGCAATCAATCATGTGGTTCGATCTCTAAGCTCCTTATAAGTACATTATATATTATAAAACATTGTCTAACTAGTTAATATAATAATATATATTAGACTACAATTGTATTACTTATATCATGAGATACTAGCATTGAGCTCAACTAATTTACAATTTGTACAAGCTTATTTATGAATGTTAATCGAATCAAACGAAGATCATATGAAATTATATTATTTCATATTTGAGTTATAACTTTATAAAATTTTCAAGTACTAATCTAAATATAAAACAACAATATACTATGCAAATCAAACATTTTAATCATGTATAAACGAGTTAATAATAAGAATAAATAAGCTAGCTACGTACAATTATAATATTATATTAAAAACTTTAAAAGGAATGCAGTTTATGAATCTAACCTCAAAAGTTCTATATATTATCTTAGCCCAGACATCCCTATTTACAAAGAAGACAAATAGAAATACGTTATAATGTCATGGCAATTCCATTACTTTGTGCATTGTAGCAATTCTAATAGAAAGTATGCATTTCTCTTCAAATTGGTTTCTTCAACCAGATAAAATGAAGAGTTTATCCTTTAATTTTAATTTTCTACGATTCTTAGTAAACACAAGAATTAAAAAGCTAGGAGAAAATATATCCCCAAGAACATTAATTTTGGTAATTTCTCCCCAAACTATTAAAAAATTGAAACCTAGCCCTTTTGTAAACAATTCCAACAACACATTTTTCACAAAAAAGTACAACAAAATCGCAAATAATCATAAAAATTTCACAAATCCAACAAAACACCAAAACACAATTACAATTCAAACCAAACAAGCAAAACGAACCAAGTAGTAATTGCACATATCTTCATATTTATGCATAGACCCACAAGCCACGACCGCGGTCATAGGTCATAAAGATATGTGCACAATCTTCAAGAGATCTATGGGTAGATCTTTATGGCCCATGGTTGCGACTGTAGGTCATAAAACTTGTATTTAGCTTCAAAGTTCCAACAGGAGGAGGTTTCCATCCATATCTCATTGTCGACGATTGTTTTAAATTCCTTTGGGCTTCACCATGTTCTTTGTACAATTACTTGCTCAAGCATTGGTGTATTTCCTTCATGCATTTTCTGATTCCTTTTATACCACATGCCCCAAGCTATTAAAAAGAACTTCTCCAATTCACCTGTTATGCATGTTATTGAACTTTCTGTGCTAGACTTGTTATATCTTCTTGATGCTCATCATCTGGCAGGTAGCTAAAGTGTTGTCTCCCACATGTTCTAATTAAAGGACAATAATATAAAGCGTGGCTCACATCCTCCACACTACTCAAGCAAAAATTGCAGCAATCTTCAGCTATAACTTCTCTCTGCTTCAAGTTCTTCAGGGTTGGAATACCATTTCTGCATGTCCTCCAAGCAAAAACTTTCACTCTATTTGGGATTTGTAGCTTCCATAACTTCTTCCATAAAGCCCTTTGATTCTTTGAGTTTGAGCATTCCCCTTCATTCTTTGTTTTCTTAATGGCATGAAACAGTCGATATGCACTCTTAACACTGTAAATCTCATCCTTCTCACAGCTCCACACCAATTTGTCTTCTCTATTCCCAGGACTAAAAGTGATCTTCAAAACCTCAACTGCTTCCCTTGGAGGTAAAATCCTTTTTACTTGTTTCACATTCCACTAGTTTGTGTTCTCATCAATAAGACTAGCAACTTTATCATTTTCCTGAACACTGTTTTGGTTATGTGCCATATGGTTGAGTCTTTGTTCAAGTCACCAAAAATTTAACCAGATATTGATTGATTTTCCATTACCTACTTGCCATTTGCATTCTCTCAGCAAGTATTTCTTTGACTCCCATATCCCCCTCCATGCATATGAAGGAGCATGCCCCAGTTTTGAGTATTTGAAATCTAAATAAGAAAAATATTTTGCCTTGTAGACCTTGTGAAGCAGTGATGACTTCTCTTGCAAAATCCTCCAAGCCTGCTTGCCAAGTAGGGCCAAATTGAATGTTTGTAAGTCTTTAAACCCATACCTCTATTTGCTTTTGTCTCACACATCTTTTCCCAACTCATCTGTCGAATCTTATTCTCCTCTTGTTTTTCACCCCACCAGAACTTTCCCATCATGTTCTCTAGCTCTACACATAAATTTTCAGAAAGTTTAAAGCAGCTCATTGAATAGGTAGGGATTGATAAGGCTACTGCTTTTATAAGAACTTCCTTACCCCTTTGAGATAACAACCTTTCCTTCTAGCGCTATAATTTCTTCCATACCTTATGCTTCACTTCAAAAAATGCTCTGTGCTTAGCTCTACCTACCACTAGTGGGAGACCAAGATACTTTTCATATTGTTGGAAATCCTGCACACTCCATAAAGCCATAATCACCTATTGTTGGTCAGATTCCACATTCTTGCTAAAGACCATTGAAGTCTTTTCTCTATTCACCTTTTGATCCAAGGCCCTTTTATACACTTTAAGAAGATGTTGTATTTTGAGATTTGCTTGTATAGTAGCCCTGTAAAAAAGTAAGTTGTCATCTGGAAAGAGTAGGTGGCTAATTTTTGGTGAGCCTGTATAGATTTTGGTCCCATCCACCAACCTATTCTGCTCAGCTTGCTTAAGTAAAGTAATAAGACCTTCAGTGCATAAAAGGAACAAATAAGGGGATAGAAGATCCCCTTGTCTCAATCTACGAGTTGAAAAAATTGGCCCTTTCGGAACACCATTAACCAGAATTGAGAATGAAATAGTTCTCACACATAGCATAATTAAGTGCCTCAATCTTCCATTAAAACCCATCTTCTCCATCACAGAATCAAGAAAGTTCCACTCCACTCTATCGTATGTTTTACTCATGTCAAGTTTCAAGGACATGTATCCTTTTTTTCCATGCCTCTGCTACCTCAGAAAGTGAACTAACTCATCAACCACTAGTACATTGTCAGTGATAAGCCTACCTGGGACAAAGAAATCACATCTGGCAATATAGTCTTAAGTCGATTAGCTAGGACTTTGGATATGAACTTATAAACTACATTACAAAGGCTTATAGGTCTGTAGTCTGCCACATTTTCAGCCTTATTCTTTTTTGGAATCAAAGTGATAAATGTGTGATTTGTATCTTTAGAAAGATCACCCCTATTAAGAGCATTTAGGACAGCTGCTATCACATCCTTACCAATAACATCCCAATACTTTTGAAAAAAATAGGAGCCATACCATCTGGACCAAGTGCTTTAGTGGGATTCATCTGACTCAGTGCTAAAGTGACCTCCTCAGCTTTGAATTCTTGTATAAGTCTCTCATTCATCTCAACAGATATTCTTCCAACAAATCCATCCAAAAATTCCAAGTTACCTTTTTGATCCAATGTTGTAAAAAGGTTCTTAAAAAAAATTCAAAATAACTTTGTCCTTGCCTTCCCCAATCTTCCAAACTCCATTCTCATCTTTGACCCCTTTTATGAAATTCATTTTCTATCTTTGAGTGGCTTTATTGTGGAAAATATTAGTGTTCTTGTCACCTTCTTTTAGCCACAGAGCTTTTGATCGTTGCCTCCACATTATCTCATTTTTTTCTAGCCACTTTTGCATTTCAACTTTAGATTCCTTATGCTCCTCAGATTTTATGCATTGAGGATTCACACTATGTAAACATTACATGTTATTCCTGGCCTTCTCAATATTCATCTTGACATTCTCAAACCTGCAGTTGTTCCATATGAATAACCTTTCCTCATGTCTCTTTATCTTCTTCATCACAATATTCAACTCCCGTGGTCCAGCCTCCCCTTTCCAAGATGTATTAATGATTATTTTTTTTTTGCATTTAGCAGTTTTCACCCACATGGCCTTGAATCTAAAAACTCTATGGCCATTCTCTATATAATTATCAGATTGCTTCTTCAGACTGATGGCTAAGTGGTCTGAGTAAGCCATATGTATATGCTCCACAGCCATCATTGGGAAGGAAGATCTCCATTTCATATTGGCTATGAATTTGTCAAGCCTTTCACTAATACTGTAACTGTTTTCTCTTCCATTCCACCAAGTATATTGAGGCCCTTTGAATCCCATATCTATTAATTCACAATCTTGCAATACTGCTCTAAAATCAGCTATTTATCTTTCTGATCTTACTCTACCACCCCTTTTCTCTCCTATGTGGAGTATCTCATTGAAATCACCCATTAATAACCAAGATTGGTTTGGAGGCACACTTATGGATCTTATTAAAGACCATGTTTCATGTCTTTTTGCAACTTCTGGTTGGCCATAGATACTAGTTAAGAACCAAGTTTGATTTCTCTCTTTTTCAATCTTAACTTCAGCATGGATATGAGATTTTGAGAAATGAATAATGCTTAGCTTCAACCGATTCTTCCAAAGTAATGCAATACCCCTCATCTTCCTTCATTGCTCACTGCCAAGCAGTTTGCAAAGCCTCCTATCTTATTTCATCTCCTGTTTTCTCCCCCTCACCCCTTACATCTCCATCCTCCAATTTATATCTTTTGGTACACTATTGTATCTCTATCCATCACTTTCAGTTTCTAAAGTCCTCTTCTTTTTTCCATACTCAGATAAAATAGTAGAAGAAATACCTAAACCTCGAGTTCTTACCTTCCATTTCCCACCTTTTGACAGCTTCTACTATTGTTTTGAAGTCCTTATACCCTTGTCAGTACCTAGCACCATAGTTTGGGCTGGACCCATAGAGCCATATTTGAAAATAGGCCCATCTTCCCCTTGGCCCCTTATCTCAGCATCACTAACCAATTCAACATTGGTATTATTGCCCGTATCTCTAGTAAAACCCTCAACTTCAACAACTCCCTTCTTTTCCTCTCTCTGTCGAATCTCCATTAGGAAAGGATTCTCCCTAATTGCAGTCGTTTCCTTTTCTCCTTCCCCCATCAGCTCAGTATCTTTATTTTGATCATCATGCCCCCAATCCCTGCTAGACATCACGTAATTCTCTTCCTATCTTACAGTTTCCATACCTGGAATCTTCATCGGTAGCGATTCTGAGTGAATCCTACCGCCCTCTGTCGTCCTACTCTAGTGGGTCTCCAAACGGTTTATCTTCCCCACCATGCCAAACCTCCCTACATGGTTCTGTACTTTTCTTCTAGCTGAATGTTCTGCACGTAACCACGATCCAAATTGCTCCACTTCTGTGTTTTGCAGACCAAATAATGGACAACTTTTCCCTTCATGGATGATTCGACCACGTTTGAAACAAAGCCTAGGAAGCTTTTCATATTGAATAGGAATCCAATACTTCTTCGCATTGATCGTAACAGTCATTCCTCATGCCGGAGGTTTCTTCAAGTTCAGAAGAATTTTCAGATGTAAGAAACTACCCCACCCCACATCATCACCATACACTTCTACTTCCTCCACCACTCCTAACGGCTTACCAATTCGTTCCCTACACTTCCTGTTCATTCCAACCAAAGGCAAGTTATGGCATTGAATTCATAAAGATGCCTTATCAAAACTCATTTTGCTAGGTTGAATAAAACCATCAAACATGTTGATTACAAATAGGTTGTTATAAAAAAACCATGGTCGACCTTCCTCAATTCTTTTCTTGTCGGCATGAGTAGCAATACTGATAGTAAACATATTGGCCCCCACCTCTTGGAATAGAGCTTGCTTGCTCAATCTCCATATTTTTGCCACAGTGGTTTCTATAACACCCTTACTAATAAGTACCTAATCAGTCCAGATTTTCCTTCTCCCTTCTTTTGTACCTCTGTCGTTGCATTCCCCTCTAGTTCTATTGCCAAGTCCTCCTCCTTCGTAAGATTAAGTTGCCCCCACAACTCTTCAAGACGTAATTCCATGGTGAAAACCGGTGCTATCTAAGACTATTCTCCGCCTGTAGTATTATCCCTTTGCTTTTACCTTCAAAGGATTGTGATCACCATCTCTTTTTCCTTAAAGAGAAAAGAGAGGAGACTCTTCATGAATATAAGATTACTTAATATCGACCATATATATAGTTAGACATTAATGGTTTTGGAATTCTTATATATAAATGTTGATAAACTTCATATTGTGAGAAGATATTTGAGAACGGATGGGCTATCATGAGGGCTATTGATCCAGCTCGGAGTAAAACAAAACTTTGGTTATTGATTTATTAAATGTAACAGTCCTCTGCTTGTAATTCTCTCTATTTAAGAAGACTATTTTTTTTCTCTTCTTTAAAATATCTTCTAATACTTTTGGAAAAAGATTCTTTCATTAGTTATTGTCCGAACTAATTTATAAGAGTCTCAAAGGGTAGAAAAAGTGACACATGAAATTTATCTTACAATATTTATTACTTCTTTATTATTGCCTAAAATATTTATGCGGGCACAACAATAAAATTTGTAAGACCAATTTATTTGTCAGCTATCTAAAACTTACCGCTCATATGACTATCTTAACGTGACACCACCATTTAATGCCGTGTGTTTTCTTAAAAAAATCGTAAGAGGAATACTAAAATCTAGTTTCTATCTACCTTTTGTGTTGTGTTTTTAATTAATTTTTTAATAAATCACGTGACATTACGTATTACGTAGTAGTAGTAGTAGTGGTACCTCGTTAAGAGTATCATCTGATCAATAAATTTCAGATAGCCAAATGAATTATTCATTTTAAAATGCATACACCTCGTAAGCTAGCTATGTACATGAATAGAAACGGAAGAAACATATATATATATATATAGTTTCACTTAGAAGTGTATCTTCATCAACCTGACTCATCCACCCCAATCAGAGAATCGTTAATTATTCGAGACTTTGAGCACATAAAAGAAGGCCGGCCAGATTTCATTGCGCATGACCGGAAAAGAATCATATTGATGGTGACTATTTTTATTTGGGTTAGTTACACCGTTAGTAATTTATCATGCAAAATAACATTCATTAAAAAAGTTAATAGAAAATGACACTCATAAAAAAGTTGATATATAATGATCTTTCAACTTTTATTTCTTTCCTCTCAACAATATATATTAATCTCTTTTTTAAAAAAAATAAAAGATAAAAAATATATATAGTTCTGACAAATATCGGTTGAAACTCGAAAAAGTTAATAAAACAAAAGAATTTAAAAAGTAGAAAAAAAAAAGCTCCGCTACATGCAAGAGATGACATAAATATTCGAAGGATTAATACAAATTAAGAGATTGTAACAAGTCAAATGATCAAGAGAATGTAAACTATATATGTGCGGGTTATAGCTAGGCTAGTTCATGTGTGTATAATTAAAACTAATTTTGAGAGCTTGTTCATGGAAGAATAATCTATAGCACCCCAAAAGTTAAAACACCCCCAAAAAACTACAAAAGAAACTTTGAAAAACTCAAAAATTAAAAAAGGCAATTCGGAAAAAAAGAAGAGAAAAGAAAAAGAAAGCGAACTACAAATTGTGTGGCTGGCGTAGGTAGTTGTGAGCACCATCAAGCCGATCAAAGGCGGAATTAAGCAGTGAGACGGCAGACAGCCCTTGGAGATTAGGTGAAGAAGATGAGAGTAAAGGTATATTTGCCTGCAGAAAGAGTCATCCAAATTCAATAAAGCAAAGAAGTAAAACCACGCCATGCGCGCCAACAAGGGTACTGATGCAGTGTACTTTATTATTTATAAGAGAGAATGCCCCCATGGTGGATTAGGTCGGAGAGACGAGAGAATCGAGGATATAAGTAATAATAATGCCCGCCGAAAGTATCTTGGAGATCTTCATGTACGTAACTTAAGAGACCAAACCCCCTTCAATCATGCATGACACCGCGCTCTTCGTGGAGTAGGTCATGTCGCGCCAACCAAAGTTTGATTTTTGAATATAATTAACTTGCTCAGCCCCAGCTAGACTTGGTATTCTCCGCAAATTAAGTACTTTCGTTTAAAATAACACAATAATCACACATCACGCGGATTCTCGAAATAGACACCTACGACTATAGTTTATAGAGGACCGTTTTTCATCTTCTTTCGTTTAAAAAAAAAGGTAAATCAGGTGCTATAGACTGAAAGACGTCTCATATCACCGACGATATACCATCGACGTTGAAGTAGATCGACAGCTTAAATTAATTGGCTAGACCACAAAATTCTTTGGAAATAAAATTCTTTTTTTTTTTTTAAATTCTAGGTGCATGTTAAGGGTCTAGAGCTAGGAATCCCTTTTTGGGCTTTATCATCATGTATATTATATAGTAAATCTCTTTTTTTTTTTTTTTTTGAAATATATAGTAAATCTCTTGGATTAACACGATAACTTACCAAAAAATGGAAAAATAATGAAAATTCACAGGTGTTGCCATCTCGATCTGGTAATTTTCTTACGGCCG
>QEOT01006742.1:0-25288 GCA_003123785.1 Pterocarya stenoptera
TCTTTTGTTATGAAAGCATGCTCCTATGGTCTTGATATTCATATATATTGTTCTTAGTACTTTGATATATGTGTTAGGAAGTTATTTGGATGATTTATGGTTGTGATCTTGAGGGAATGAATTTTTATGCATGCTAAGATTCGGTTGGAAAACAAACTTGAGGCTCACAAGTTGTGTTGTACTTCTATGAAACTTTTGCCATGTAATCTTGAGTTTAATGCTTATGTAAACTTTAGGACTTGTATATGAAACATATAATATTGTTTCGTAATGGTTTAGTTCATAGAAAATTCAGATGTAGTGGTTGATCAAAAACCAAAATATGTAATACTCAGTTTTGGAGTAAATATGCAAACCGATAGTGTTGGTTGATGTTTTGTATGTTTGTGATCTTCGAATTGTTTGTTTGAGCATACTATTTATTAGGATTGATTTATGATCATGTTAAGAGTATTGTTTTTAAACTTTTGGAGTTCTTGGAGTTCTTGAAGTTGATTTAAAGAATGATAGACCAAGAACATCATGGGTTGTTCTTTGTTCTCAAAAGACTTGATATTTTGGTATGAAAGAAATTGAAATTTTATGATTTGTGTTTTGTTAATGTCCTACCATGATATTAAAGCATAGGATATGATTTTGTTTGTTGCATGATTCGCTTTTAGCATAAAAATTGGAGTTTGAAAGAATTGCAACAAAAATCAAGGATTTTAGCCTTAGTGTGATTCAGCCTATGTATGGTTCTTGTAGCTATATTGTGTTTTAAAATTTTCTAATTACATATTTGGATTTAGGACAAAATTTATATGAGAAATGTAAATTTTGGTGAGTTTTGGAGTTGGGATATGAAATCCTTAAGTTAGGGGTAAAATGGTCATTTTTTACAAGTAGAGGGATAAAATGGCCATTTTATTTTGAATTAGTGGTTTTATATTTCTAAGTATACTAGTGAGGAGTTTCTAAACTTTAGGAATGTCTCCTTATAGTTCGTGTTATTTCACGCTTAAATTGGTTACGCTTCAATTATTGTAAGTTAACTTTTAACTTACTTTCAGGTATTTATATGTGTATGATGGTAAGAGAAACCATCATTTATGTTATTTATGCATATGTACATGTTACATTATGCAATGTCATCATTTATTTCCAATACATATTTATTTGTTGCACATTATGCCACGTTATGACATGCTTAACTAGTTGTACGCTACGATTATGTCATGTTTATTTGTTATGGATCATTGTTATGTCATATCACTAGTCTCATGTACACGTCATCTCATGTTAAGCTACGTCATCTGTCCTTTCATTTCACGCCACATCATGTCATGAGTTTGGAGTTTGTCACAAAAAATAGTATTTTCAAATCAGTTGAGTCTTTTATGTTTATCACAACCCTAAGTACTAGGATGTGGTAATATCCTAGTGGAACTCTATTGTTCATATTGGAGTGTTTAAATTGGTGTGAAATTTCCTGAATTGACAAAGTAAAGTCAACAAGTTTCAAATGGGACCTATGTAACAGGTCACCAAGTGAAGTCAAGCACCAACGCCGATGGTGCCAACTACAGTTCACGTTCATGTTATACACACTCATGCAAATGCAGATACTTGTCACGGGAAATGTACATTTCGTACTCGTAGCAGGTGCAGATACCTGTGGTGTGATGCATATATTAACGTACTCATAGCTAGTGTAGATACCTGTGATGGGATGAGGTATGGACAGGGGCACATGGCTCAAGGAGACCTATGTAGCATCCACAAATCGTGTTTAATTAAGCAGTTATTATGGGAACAAGCTTCCAAGATCATGTTCAGTTCCAAGTTCAGTTCAGTTTTAGTTCACCTCATGTTTATTCCACGTTTAGTTTAGTTCTGCCAGTTTTGTTCAACCAGTTCAGTTCACGTCAGTTACATTTCATGTTCAATTGCAGTCCATGTCAGTTGAGGTCATGTCAGCTCAGGCCATGCTAATTTTCAAGTCATGTCACGTTCATGCATGTTCACATTAGCACTCATGTTTTTACTCTCATGCATGCATCTGTACACTACTAGTTAAAATTATTTATTAACTTGCTGATATTTATAATCAAATTTCACTTTGTAGTCCAAATACTATTCGCTTCAGAATAGTAGATCTTGTGCCAGGATCAGGAGATGCGATAGAGAGTGGACTGGAGGAGGTCAATTAGGCCGCAACACAACCATGCGGAGCTCAACGCTTCGATGCTCCGTTTTGTCTATAGTCTTTTGGCTTCCTTGGTCAAGTTGTACGAGCTACTCAATGGACTAGCCTAGTAGTTATATCAGTTTTTGCATGTACTTAAGGAGTGCTATCTCATGTGATGGAGATAGTTTGTAGAAAGAGCGCGTTTAGACTTTTGAAAACAAAACACTAAAACCCAACATGTGTTTCGTGTATTAGGGTTTAGACTTCCTAACCCTAATCAGTCATGAATCCTCTTTTGTGATTTTTATGTACACACAAGTTATGAAAACCCTAGGACAAAGCGGTATTACTACTCCTTCACTTGGTCGAAACCCTAGTGGTTAGGTGACCAGTCATCTTTGAAAGATCTAAGCCCTAATGGCTGTGTGTGTTCAATGTGTGAAAAACATGCTTTTGTGTATGTAAAAACCTCATGGTCGAAAGTTCCTTGAGATGTGTAAGGCATTCTAACTTGTGATATACTAGAAAGAAAACTCTAATAGAAATCCTAGTGATGGCCGAATATGACTTATCTCCACAAAGGCCCATTTTTTTCCATTTTGCCATTAAAGATTTAAGCTCTTAGAAAAGAAAACCCTAGAAAAAACATACTCATTAGGATTTAAGCATGGTTGTTCTCTCATGGTCAAACCAATCACTCCATCAATTTCATGATGCTTACAACAAAATCACAACACAACCCTCAATTAAGCCAAATTCCCCAACAAACTCCCTCGTAAGTGTGTGTGTAAGAGAAGAGAATGAGCTTATGGGTTGAAAGTTCTTACCATGCTAATATTTTCCACAAAGTGTTCTAGAATATCTTTTCTATGCTTGCACGAAATGGGTGTTTGGATGGGGAGAAAATAGTGTGTGATCCTTCCTAGGGTGGACTAGAAAGAGAGGAAATGAGAGAAGGAAATCTGAAAAAACCAAAATAACCTTTGATCTCTCATTTAGCAAGTGTATGGGCGTCAGCCATAAATGTCTCCTATTTAATATAAATGTCCCGTATCAATATAAGTGTCCCCTCTAGCAAGTGTATGGGCATCGGCCACAAAAACTTGATCGCATAAAAAGATATCTGCAAGTGTATAGAATCATAACAAGTAGTAAAGTGTTTTAAAGAAAATAGATATCGAACCCACAGAGAATAATTATACTATTGAGTATTGAAATTGACTAAATTAATTACTATTTGGAAAACTAAATTTTGAAGAGTGGATTATTTAAATTAAACTGAAGAAAAGAACATTAAAATCAAGATTTTTAAAATTATAAAAATAGATCTAAAGCATTTGACTTCACCTAGCGAATTTCACACAATTTATTATTCTTTATTATAAAATCTCAATTATTTCAGGTTGATGATAAAAAATTTTTAACTATTCAATATTTTCTCTCAAACAATACCAAAAATATCTCCAACTAATAACTTCATATCTCTATGTGAATTTAACTAATTGGAGACTCATTAAGTTTTTTACATTTTTCTTGAAAATCACACTAGTCGCGGTAAAGCATCTCTGCTCTTGCTCAACTAATGATGTTTAATCCTAAAGCTTTAATCACAAATCACTTCTCGGTCTCATTGCAATCCAAAAGATCAAACAATAGTTTGTTAGAAAATTGTAAGCATTAAGAATAAAGAATAGACACTCAATGATGGAAATATTGAAAATAAAATAATTTAGAATATAAACTGTGTGTTCAATGCTAGGCTACATGCCTACATCAAAAATCTAGAAAATAAAATTAGTACATTATGAAATTAAAAAGAAAAAGAATAAAACTGGTGTTCTCTGTTGGAGTTAGTTGATGAAGCATGCGGCTCTCGCCTCTACTCCCCCAGATCTGTCTCCTTGAAAAAAACTCAAATAATAAACTCTGAATTATCGAAACCTGAACTCAGATTCTCTAAAACTCAAAACCCAAAAACCAAAGACCCCCTATTTATCCCACAAGACTAGATTAAATAGATGTCAAAACTCAAATCCGAAAACAAAATAAATTCGGCTACAATCTAGCCTAAAAATCTTGAAAATAGTTTCTAAAGATAGATATTAATATAAAAGAAAATTATCCCAAGAATATCATAATTATCCAAAATGGAAGATTCAGTGATATGTAGCTTGATTTGCAGAGTTCGGGAGGATAGAGGCGAGTAGATTGATTGCAGAACTCAGAAGGTGGTCAGCAGCAGATTGATCCTGGTCAGGAGGAATTATCCCACAGAAGATGTCGTGTGCATTAAATATAACTGGCGTGAAGGTTAAAAATGCCTGGGCGTGGAGGTCATAAAGACCACACGGCCCTCTCCTAGCCTACCGAGTGGAAAGAATCCCGACTGAGATAAAAGAATCCCGACCGAGATGAAAGACTCCTTTCGCCTTTTCTAGTTGTTGCCCAAGATGTCGTTTAGGTTGGTCTTTTAAGTTGGTTGTTTAGATGTAATACCCGAACCCTAATACGTAGGTCCTTATGTCATTCTATTAATTTTTCAAGTTAAATATTTTGAGATAAAGATTATTTTTATTACCACTTTCAATTATTTTATTTTAAGATGAGTATATCTTTTTTTTTTAAACCAAGATGAGTATGTTTTATTTTATTTTTTTAAAAGTATGATTTATTAAAATAAATCAAAGTATTATTTTTTTAAGACCTTGAAATATTTTTTTAAAGCCCTTTAATTTTATTTATTTAAGAAATGGCCCAATTAATCTCTACCATTAGATCGGTAGGTGAAAAACATTCTTGAGGTGGATAGATCTGCATCATCCATTTTCCAAGCTTATGTGATAAGCTTTGACCCATTCTTTCTCTCTTACCCGATAGCTTCCATGGGAAGCAATTAATTCTTTTTTTTTTCTTCTTTCACTTACACCCATCGATTAAGGCAACATAATGGAGAAGAAAACAAAATCAATTTTCCCTTTATCACCCCCATACCTGTCGGCCACACCCAAGAAAGGAAATAAAATTACACTCCCTTTCCAAGCAAGCTAACATACCTTCTCTTCTTCTCCTCTCATCATCTTTAAGCCTATAACTCCATAGCAAGGTAAGAGTACCCTTAATCCTTCTCCTTTGTGTATTTCAATGCTTAGCCATGGTTTAATCAATTTTTTTCTTTTAATCATTGTAGATGCTTCGGTTTTGGGGTTTTTGAATTTCCTAAGTTAACTGATTGTTGTGTAGTTATTCCTAGACTGATTTCTCATTTGTTTTCCCTAATATTTGTTCTAATTTGGATGTTAACCGGCTAGATAAAATCATAGCTTTTTATGTGTTATGCCTTGTTTTTATTTCCAACCTTATGTTTTGCAAGGCAATGTTGTTGTAGTTCTTCTTTGTATTTTCTCAAGTTTAAGTCATGTTTTAATTATGTCTTTATGTGTTAAATTAATGAAGTTAAGGTTTATGATTTTATACATAGTTTCCTCAAGGTTTATGGTCTAAGTAAGCCACTAAGAATTTTAATGAAGCTAGTAAGCTTGCTTTGAGAATTTTAAGTTGCCAAGTCCTGTACCCTTTTTATTTACGCTATGTTTTTTAAAAAAATATGTAATGTTTTCTTAAGTTTTCTATAACTCTAGTATTGTATAATTATATAGTTAAGATTTTGGTTAAATAAAGGATGTTTAAGAGCATGAAAGTACCAAGACTATTGGTTGTCCAAGTGTTACAGAATTTTCTGCTATGCTTTATGTTTTGGGGCTTAAATCAGCCAATTCCATTCTCTTGTTCAATTTCACATTTTGTTCAACCAAAGATGAATTTTAGTATGAAAAACCCATGAAAAAAAGTGACAAAAATCAACCCTTTCTAAGCATTGACCATTTTGTTGGATTTACCTTCCAAATGATGTTGCTAAACTATCAATGCCTTCTTTGATGAAAATGTTTCAGATTTGAAGCAAATTTCTTATTCTTTCCCTTTTTAAATAATTCCTACCATTTATGCATTTTAATCTATGATTTTCCATCTACCCTTCACGTAGAAAACATTGGCCTTTAGAAGATATATCAATCATGTTATTTATTTTCATAAGTTTCTTTAAAATGTATGGGATGAGGATTTTAATATTTTGGCCTAGTGTCACGTATGGTGGATAAACGAACGAGTAAGAAGCGTTTAATCCCGAGTGGGAATTTAAGTGAACATGTGAGAGTATTAACTAGTAAAGCTTAAAGTAAGATGGATATTGATGTGCTTTTTCCATTTTATTGAATAGGAGTTTACTTTCAAGTTCAAAGGAACTCGCTAATAAAGCTCGCAGGTAAGTAGCTATGACCATGCTTCTTATACCATGCTCTCTTTATGAAAGAATATTTCTCTCTTATTGTAAATGTTTCTCTAAGTAAATGAATATAGTATGTACAACCATTTCTTGATAGCCCCTGTTAAATATCCTATCGATTATAATTGTGTGTATATGTATAAAGTAATGCATGCATGTAGATCTTAAGTCATGAGATTTTCATGCATGCTCTCTCAAGAAACTTATGATTTTTCCTATATGTAGTATAGTATGAAAATGCATCTTGTTCATGAAAATGCACGTGCATTGAACTAAGAAAAATAATGAAAAGGCTTAAATGCAAATGAAAGGAAATGAAAGGATCGTCTCACGTTTTATACTTCAAGTGATGCTTTAAATGTGTTTTAAAATATCCCTGAGAACTGACGTTTTAAAGGATGTCTTGAATGATGATATTTAAGCTCTTGCTTTCAAAGGATGTTTAAGCTCATGCTTTTAAATAATGTTTATGCTCGTGCTTTTAAACGATTTTAAACTCATGCTTTTGATTGAGGTTTAAGCCTATTCTTTTAAATGATGTTTAAGTCTATGCCTTCAAATGATGTTTAAGCCTATGTTTTTAATTGATGTTGAAGTCTATGCTTTTAATTGATGTTTAAGCCTATACTTTTAAATTATATTTAAGCCATGCTTTTAATGGTATTTAAGTTCATGCCTTTTTAATGGTATTTAAGTTCATGACTTTAAATGATGTTTAAGCTCATGCCTTAAGATAATGTGAAAGATTTAAATGACGTTTAAACTCATGCTTCTAGAAAATGTTTAAGCTTATGCTTTTAAATAATGTTAAACTCATGTTTTTAAGTGACAGTCCTTTCCTATGAATGAACTGTTAAATGAAAAGGACCGAAATGAATAAAAGTACGAAAGGAATGAAATGAAACAAAAGTTTCAATGAATGAAAATACGTAACGGCCACATGAAAGGAAAGAGATACCCAATGAATGAATGGGCAGATTGCAATACAGGGTAGTAGTATCTGATAGTGCACTCAGTGCTGCACCCTGACGGAATAGGATTCCAACCTGTGGCTACAGGTGAATCCATTGGCCATAGGGCTGCTAACCCTAACACACGGGGTGTAACAGTGTACAATTGCCTATGAAAGTAAAAAGATATAATGCATGAAAAGCATGAAAAGAATGTTTATGCATGAAAGATGAAAAGCATGAAGGAATGTTTATGCATGAAAGCCTAATTATTTCTAAGAATGTTTATGCATGGAATGAAATGCAAATGTTTATGTATACATGTTTTCAAAAGGAAAAGAATAGATGCCTAGTATGTTCACTGCATGGTGTACTACTTACTGAGTATTAGACTCACTTTTTTTTAAATGTTTTAAACGTCCAGGAAATGATGAAAAGGCTGGGGAGCAAGGCATCACTGCAGAGAGAGAGGCAGACGCTTAGTGTCTACCCTGTTGGTGAGGGAAAAAGAAAGGAAGGAAAAAAAATAAAAAGAAAAATATGCTAAGAATAGGTATGTACGTGGCGATTCCACCCTTTCCGGGGCGGGGTTGTTACATTAGACTAGTCTACCAATCTATCCACTGAGAGCCTTGTTGCCAAGTTTTCGCGCCTTCTGGTCGCGAGTCTCCTCGCTTATCGAGAAGTAAGTCTTCTCGCATTTGGGTGAGAAAAATCTTTTTGTTGCCCACGGGACAAGGCTCCTCGCCTAGATCTCATCAACTTTCTTTAGATCTCGCTACCTGTCATCAGTCTAGATCCATAGTCTCTTCTTTTGTACCAAAATGCTCTCCTTTTGCACTAAATCTTCTCATTCCTTCAAATCTGAAAAAATAAATAAAAATATAAAGAAATAAAATAAAATCAATAGTATTGAAGGGAAAATAACACTTTTCATAAATAAAAAAGTGATAAAAATCACATAAAAATAATACTTATCAGTTCTTCTTAGGATGGGCAAGAAAGAGAGGAAAGGAGAAAGGGAATTCTGAAAAAACCAAAATGACCTTTGATCTCCCCTCTAGCAAGTGTATGGGTGTCGGCCATAAATGTCCCCTATTTAAAGGTCCTCTTGATTCCACTCATTCTCTCTCTCTCTCTCTCTCTCACACACACACACACACATCATTATTCTGTTGCAGATTTCGAATAATTGCTACCTCCTTCCATGCATGGGTGCCTAGTGGCATCCCTTTCTTCTTGCCCTAGCTGAAATACCCCTTTGTCCCTTGCTCTTCTCTCTTTTGAAATAGATGCTTCTGCATAGATGCCATGTGACATGCGTGTCCCTTCATTTCTTTCATCATTGCTCTTCCACCTAGGGAGCTTAAAGGGCCGTAGTGTATGGAGGACAAGTGGCACCTCCCTTGGGGTGGCCAAAAAATCCTAACCCTTTTCCTATTATTTTTGGTCCAGATACAATGAACCTACAAGATTAATGCATGTCTGCCAAGTGGCATGGCTGAAATCACCCTTTCTTCTTCCTCTTATCATTGCTTCTCTTGGGAACCTAAGGAACTCTCATGCATGAAGGACAAGTGGTGCCTCCTGCTATGGCCAAAACCCTAAGTTCCTCTCATGATAAGATTCTTCTAGAAATTCCAAGAACCTTGTGCATGCATGACAAATGGTAACATGGAAGATGGCTTCCATAAAGTTGGCATGTACCCTAGTAAACCGAAAACCTAAAGCTTTTCCTCTTCCTTCTTGTGACTTCTTCTAGAAGCTTGGTTGCATGTTTGCCAAGTGGCAAGTCCCTTGGCAAAACCGGACCTCCCATTTCCTAGGTGCCTCATGATAGGACTTTGTAAACTCAAAGGTTTCCCTTCTTACTAAGCTCCAAGTGGTGCCTCATTCTTCTCCTCAAAACCCTAATGGGCTCTTCTCAAGCCCTAAATCCTGTGGTGGTTGGAAAACACAAGGCGTAAGGCTTCCTTCTTGGCCTTGGGCGCCTACTCTACAAAGTAACAAGGGAAAAAAATTAGCCCCACCTTACTAGATTCTAATTCTAGGGCCCTTGTGTCTCTATTCACTTAGGCCCAAGTAAAACTAAGTCTTAACCTTAAGATCTTAACTTGGGCTGGGACATCACAACATGCCTAATTGTTAAATTATGAACTAAAAGGTTTTCATTTGATCTTAGGCCTAAATCACACTTAGTGCATTATATGTGTTATATGTTTCAGTTTTGGTGATTTCCTTGTGTTTATTGCATGAATCATTGTATTCTAAGGTCATAAATGGACTTCAAGCAAGAAATAAATGAAGTTTGTAAAGGTTTGTTAAATTTGGAGTCGAAATGCAAATAGTGAAAGTTTAGGGGTATATTTGTAATTTCTGAAGAGTTAAGGAGCACAGTTACAAGTATAATTCTTAGAATATTAGATTCTGGAATTTTCATAGTTATATGAATCCTAACATTAGTGTATCTCTTGTTTCAACCTACAACGATTTATAGTTCTCAAGAAGTTTGTAAGTTAGCATCTAACTTACTTTTGGATAACATGTATATATATATATATATATTTGAAAGAAAACCTCCTCATTCATTCATATAACATTGTTTACAATGCAACAATCTCTCTGTAAACAACCTGAGATACAAATTGGTATATCTTCTAACCAAATTTTTTCTATCATTAAGTGTAATGCTTCTTTAGCAAGTGTGTGTGCTACAGTATTAGTAATTCTACTAGTAGGGTTGTAATCAAGCCGAGCCGAGCCAAGCTTTGGCTTGCCGAGCTCGACTCGACTCAAAATACTCGAGTTCGAGATTTTTTTTATTCTTTGTTCAAACTCGACTCGAGCAAAATAAACTCTTGACTCGAGCTCAAACTCGTCCCACAAATGAGTTCGAGTCAAGCCGAACTCGAGCTTGAGCTCGAATTTTTTTTTTAATAAGATTTAATAATTAATAAAATAAATAAATAAAATAAAAGATCTAATATTAAATTTATACAACTAACAAGTATACCTCTATTGAATTATAAAATCTTAAAAAATTTACAAATAATTAAAATATTTAACTAGTTGATATTTATCCAAAATAACAATATATTAGCCTACATATATTATTACTATATACACTTAATATGATAGCATATATTTATTTCATATATGGTTTCCACATATTAGTATATAAAATTATTAAATTTTATCGACTAATTATTATAAAAATTATAAAATATACTTATAAAGTATATTCATTATATAGACATAAGTAATTAGATTACATATTATATATTTAATTATAAAAGTGGTATGCTTATATTATTAGCTAATACATATATATATGTATATATACATAGATGTATGTATATATTTATCAATATATGAATGAGTTTTAATCGAGTCGAGCTAACGAGTCGATTCAAGCATAAACGAGCGAGCCTTAACGAGCCTTAACCGGGTCGAGTCGAGTTTTGTCAGTATGTGTCATTTACTAATCGAGTGGGTATCTGCTTTCACAAACGAGCTTTTTTTTTTCATGAGTCGAGTTCGATTCGAGTTTAACCGAGCGGGATATCGAGTAGACTGGTTCATTTACAGCCCTATCTACTAGCATATTTCACTATCCAATTAGGCCACTCTTTTAATTGAATCTTCAAATCTTCAATAATGCTTCCAAAGTATGATAAATCTTCTACCTGACCATTCACTGCATTAACCACCACCTGAGCATCTCCCTCTAATGTGACTTTGTTAAATCTGAGGTCCTCACATAACTCCATAGCTTTCCTCAGTGCTCATCCCTCAGCTATAGCAGGTGAATCTATACAACTCTTTGAATCACAGCAAGCTGCCATCACTTCCCCCCTCTCATTCCTGATAATCACTCCTATCCCCGTCACCCTTGACTTCACATCTAAGGCTGCATCCCAATTGGCCTTAAAACAATCCACACCAGGTGGTAACCATCTGTCTTGCATCTGTTCTGTCGTGCATCTATTCTCTGTTGTCTTGGCAGTTGCTGACTGGAACTCTTCCAAGCTAACTCTGGCTGCTTCAAACGTTATTACGGCTCAACAATTTATTTTAAAAAACGAAAGTATTCCTAATGAGCCATAACCCTCTCATCATTACTGCAGCTTCCTCCATCTTTGCCTGTGAGATCTTCTCTGCCATAACATCTAGTAAACCAAGAAAATCCCCTTCTTCCACCTTCCATTTCTGAACTAGTTTAACAGATTCTGACCAAACATCATTTGCAGCAGGACAATGCCAAAGTACATGCAAAACAGTTTCTTCCACTTGTAAGCAAATTGGGCACCTAGCATCTTCCATAATCCTCTTCATCAACAAATTTTTCTTGGTAGCTAAAAGATTATTCCCTATCTTCCAAAGAAATTTTTTTGTTATGCCAGGAATTTTCAAATCCCATATTCTCTTCCATATCTCTCTCAGACCATTCTGTTTTGAGGTTTCACCCAGTGGAGCTCTTAACTTGTTTTCCTCCAAAAAGTGTGCAGACTTGACACTAAAAATGCCTTTCTTTTCTGGTCCCCAAATCAATCTATCTTCCACCACCCTCTTGCTTAAAGGGATGCTTCTTATATGTTCAGCCTCTTCCTTGGAGAAAATAGAATTTATCAGGCTCTCATTCCACTCCTTCTTCTCCTACACTATCAGATCCTTCACCGTAGAACAGGTAATCAAGGGAGACTTAGGGGTTTGAACACTAAATGTAGATGGTGTTACTAACCACCTTTGACCCCATATGTTAATCTTGTGCCCATCTCCTACTCTCAATCTCTGACCCTCCTACAGGAGATCTAAGGAATTCCATATACTCCTCCATATCTGAGATGGAGCTCTGCCCAACTTAGCTTCTAATAGAGATGAGCTCCTGAAGTATTTTTCTTTAAAGATAGTAGCAGCCATAGAAGAAGGGTTGTTTAGAAATCTCCATGCTTGCTTGGCCAATAATGTTGTGTTAAAGCTTGTTAGATTCCTAAACCCCAAGCCTCCACACCCTTTTGACTGACTCATTCTCTCCCAGCTCCTCCACAAGATCCCCACTGAATTCTTCTGACTTTTGCACCAAAACCTGGAGAGCATTGCATTGATTTCTTTGCACAGCCTTCTTGGGAACTTGAATACACTTATAGTGTAAGAAGGAATTGCTTGAAGCACAGTTTTGATCATCACTTCCTTACCAACCCTCGAAAGGAAGAAATTCTTCCAATTGTTAATCTTCTGCCATATCCTTTCTTTAAGACCTCTGAATGTGTTATACTTTGACTTACCTACCATTGTGGGCAGACCCAAGTACTTATCATAACTTCCTTACACCATAGCTCCACCTTCCAGCAGGATCTTCCTTCTATCTTCCAACTTAGTGTTTGTATTGAAAAAAGCTGTTGTTTTCTCCTTATTGAGGAATTGTCCCTAGGCCTTTTCATATATAAGCAATAAATCCTGTATCTTCCTTCATTCTTCCACACAAGCCCTACCAAACAAGATACAATCATCTGCAAAGAGCAGATGATTGACCCTTAACCCTTTCTTTATAACTGAGATGCCCTTTGTGTTCCCTCTTAGATCTGAATTATTAAGTAATGAACTCAGACCCTCTGCACAGAGAATGAAAAGATGAGGGGATGGAGGGTCCCCTTGTGTTAGTCCCCTTGAGGGAATTAGTTCAGCTCCTGGTATGCCACTGATCAGCACAGAAAAGGAAACTGAGCTAATACACTTCATAATTAAATCTGCCCACTCATCACAAAAGCCAAGCCTTTTCATGACAGCACCCACATAAGACCACTCTATCCTATCATAGGCATTGGACATGTCTAACTTAATGGCCATACTGCCTTCCTTCCCCTTCTTTCTTCCCTTCGTCGAATGTAAAACCTCATAAGCCACAATTACATTGTCAGTTATAATCCTACCAAGGATAAATGCCCTCTAGTTGGCTAAAATTGTCACTGCCAGCACTTCTTTAAGTCTGTTAGCTATAACCTTGGACACCATCTTGTAGATGACATTACAGAGGCTAATAGGCCTATACTCAGTAACCAACATTGGCTCCTTAGTCTTGGGAATCAATGCAATAAACATATGATTAACAGAAGAAAAAGGGAGCTTACCAATCAACAAATCCAACACTGTCATACACACCTTATCACCCACTGTTGCCCAATGATTTTGGTAGAAACAAGCACCAAAACCATCAAGCGCTGGAGACTTCAAAGGGGCCATACTTTTTATTACCTCTTCTACCTCCATATTGCTAAAATGTCTTCTAAGTCTTTCATTCATCTCACTTGTCACCCGAGGTACAATGTGCTGAAGGCATTCCTCCACTATAGCTGAGTTTGGATTTGAAGTAGAGAACAATTTCTCAAAGTATGCTCTAAAGGCTTCATCAACTTCCACTTGACCATAGAACTCTCTCCCTTGTTCATCCCTCACTTGATTTATACTGTTCTTTCTTCTTCTATGGTTTGCACAGGCATGAAAAAACTTTGTATTTCTGTCACCCGAAGCATACCAATTCCTTTTTGCCCTTTGCTTCCACTTCAAGTCCTCATTCTCAAGCAGTAACCCTACATCCCTTTGTACCCTCTTTATCACTGCTGAATTGTGCCTCCCCTCATCATCTTGCAACTTTTTTAATATTTCAGTCTTTTCTTTAATTTCTTTCACCCTGTTAATCTTCTTCTAGTCACTCCAGCTCCCTAGTGCCTTACTACAATTTTTCAACAAACTTGTAAAGTTCTGTGTTTGCCCCACTCTTATCATTCTTCTTTCCCACACCCTTCTAATGACTTCTTCACAGTCATCTTCTTTTGCCCAACTAGCTTCATATCTAAAGACTTTCTTGCCTCTCCACCTGCTATTACTTTTCTTGAAAAAAGACAGCAACAATTGCCTGTGATATGAGCATCTTCCAGCCAATACCTCCACCTAGTAATCCCTGTAATAATGGGCCCAAGAAGGATTGGCCACTGCCCTATCCAACCTTTCCTTGGTAAAATTATCATCCTCATGTTTATTGCTACATGTGAACTTATTCCCTCTCCACCCAAGGTCAGATAGATTCCCTCTCTCTAGAGTCAACCTAAACCTCTCCATCAGTTTTTCCTGCCTTGGGATACATCCTTTCTTCTCATCATTTGTTGCTATTGTTAAAGTCACCAATCACACACCACCCCTGAATCCCTTTGGGCTTTAATGACTCAAAGAGATCCCAGGCTTCATCTCTCTTGGCAACATCAGGTTGCCCATAATAACCTGTCAGAATCCAACCATCCTTGTCTTCCTCTGAAATCCTCACATTTATGTGCTTTTGTATATAATTCATAACTTCAACTTTTACCATATTGTTCCACAATAAAGCTAAACCACCACTCCTTCCAACTGGCTCCACCACAAAACAACCTTCACACTTCAATTTTTTCTTCAAGTAATTAAATCTGTTTGCTCTTAATTTAGTCTCCATCAAGAAGACTATGTAGAGTCTCTTATCCTCCACTAAAAGGTAGAGGTCCTGAACTATCCGAGGGTTTCCAAACCCTCGGCAGTTCCAACTTAGAATTTGCATTGAGGTTGGCAAGGCTGCTGCACAGCCTCTGCCAAATCTTGGTAAGATTCCACTCTTCCTTCTTTATTACCTACTCTGCCTCTTTTATTTCTCCCACTCTCCCCCTTTCCTTCTTCACCCTCATCTTTTAATCTTTTGCTTGTCAAACAACCAATCCTTTTATTCATATCTTGCTCCTTCTCCCTAGCTTTCCTCTTCCACCCTCCCCTTTCAGAGGCTTCCCAACAAAACATTCTGGTCCACCCCCAACCCATACTACTTTTATTGCGTGTCCCCCTTTCTCTTCCTTTCTAGACTTTTCCTTAACTTTCTCCACCTCCACCACCTGAGTCTTCTTCACCATTTCCACCTCTTCCCCTATCCTACCCTTTCCCTCAACCCCCACTGACTTCTCCCTTCTCTCCATCTCATGAACCCTCCCCCCAGTAACTTCCACCCCACTCTCTCTTTTGTTTCCTTCCTCCCTCCCCTCCTCTTCCACATTAATATTAGAGCTGTTATCTTCCCACCTTCTATCATTGAGTATCTCTCTATCCTTCACTCTAAACCCTGATTTAGCCTCAGCCCTCATCCACAACCCAAATTGCTTTTTTCCATCCCCTTTCCTTACACATCCATTACTACCATGCATCACACATCCACAGTCAAAACATCTTCTTGGCATTTTTTCATACCTTAACGATATCCACATTTTTTCTCCTTTAATAGAAATGAATCTGCCTCGAGCCAAAGGTTTATAAATGTCTAACCTGATTTGAACTCTTAAATATCTACCCCATCCTCTACCATCTGTGTTCACATCTACCTCCTCTCCACCATACCTAAGGTCTTACTTATCTGCCTCCCGTGTTCCTCATCCATACACACAAGTGGCATGTCATGCATTTGGACCCAGAATGTCTCCTGCTCGAACTTCAGACTCTGCGGTGGTGTGAAATCCTCAAACACTTTCAATGCAAACAGATGCGAATCAAACAACCACGGTCTTCCACTCCAAACCCTTTGCTTATCTGCATAACTTACAAAAGTCAGAGTAAAGACATTATTCCCCACCTCAGCAAACTTTGCCGGTTTACTAATCCTCCAAACTTTTGCTATTGTTGCCTCCAACACTTCCTTCCTAATGCTTCGCTCCATGCATACCTTCCCAACCAAACTACACTCCCTTTTGTATTGTATTTCCTCAGTGACTGTTTCATCAATGGTTATTACTTCTTCTTCCTCCTTGGTCAAGTAGAACCTCTCCCACTTCTCCTCTACCTCATTCATTTTTTCACCATTCTCCTTCACCGATCACTCCTCTAGATTCCTCTGGCCTTCTCTGTTCTACCACCACACTTCCATGTACCAACACTGTCACCAAGCCTCTCTTCCTTCAGTTGCCATTGTGAACACCGTACTATTCGTTGCTCACTAGCAGCGTACCGCCTTCCTCCCACTACAAAAACCGTTACTTTAGTTGTCCCCCTTATGCTTCACCTCATCCTCCCTTTACGAGAGAGAGAGAGAGGGAGAGAAGAATTTACAAACACGAAATACGCACTACTAATGGATAACATGTATATAGCTTTGTGTAAACGCCACATTCATATTATAAATGCTATTTTATCATGAAATTTCATATGCTATAATCAATTTATCACTTTACATGGATTGCAAGCATGATTTGGTTACATGTCGTTTTAGCATAAAGTATGAAAACATGTTATTTTGCATCATACATGAAAATATATCATTTTAGCATGAAGCATGTTACATGTCACTAATTATGAACACATGTCATAAAGTATGTTTTTGTCATGAGCATAGCATGAAAATATATATATATATTTTTTATCATGATCCAATACTATGATGGGGATTATCCTAGTAGAACTCCTATGTCCACTTTGAAGTGATTAATAATGGAGGGAAGCCTCTAGGTTGACAAATAATAGTCAACGGACTTCGAATGTAATCTTTTTAAAGATCTTTGGAGCAAAGTATTTGGAGACCTCAGCTGGTGGGTGCTAATATGGCTCATGGTAATGGTTAATTTGGACTATCATGAGAGTTTATAAGGCATATTCACCCTTAGGATGTGAATGCGAAACTAGTGTGTTCACATGGTCTAAGGGGGAACTGTGAGGTGCCGTACATATGAAGTTCAGTTCTCTAGATATAACATATGATATGTTATGAATTGATGAAGCACTATGTGCTAAGGATTAAGCAAGATATGTTCTCTATAAAAAAATATGCATAAATGTTTTCTGAAGATGTTGAGGAAATTGGATGAGAGAAAATTCAATTTTTTTTGCAAAGCATGCTCATGCATTCATCTCATATTTATTATCAATCATATTTATATTATCTCTGTATATGTTAGTTGTTAACTTACTAAGATTTTAAAAAATATCATCGTGGTAGTCCCAACTACCATTCCTAAAATTATAGCACGACCTGATTCCCTTATGTAGGATGATGTCAACGAAAGCCAGTTGAATGAAATTGATTAAAGATGAACCGACCTGACAGGAGGATGGAATTGATCGTGATGTTCCTTGAGATGGTATATTTCTAAGTTTTATGAAGATTGGGATATTAGTCGCTCTTGTACTATAATTATGTTGATTCACTTATATTCCAATGTGGTTATTGCATACTGTTAGAAACATGCTAGGTCCATTGTGACACCCCCAAATTCTGCTTGGGACTGGACAGACTCTCAAGCGTTGGGACATGCAACACAAGGTTACTTGCACCCGTTCATGACAATTAAAGATGCAATGCATCTAACATGCATATAGCAATATGCAATATTCACATCAAATAATTTTTTTCTTGAGCAATACTTTGCACCAAATGAGTTATATCCCAAAACATTTAAACATGATACATAAACATCAAAATGATAGACGTTCATGATTACAACATAGGTCCAAAAGGTCTGTAATCTCAAAAGTATGGGAGACATAGCTCCATAAGTACATGCATAATCTAAATCATCTACTCGGCTAATCGGTCGAGTAGCTCGCACAACTAAGTCAGGGACACCATAATGCTATCTATGAATTAGAGCATGGAGGCAATGAGCTCCACATTGTGCCTGTGCTATCTAACCAACCTCCTCCAGTTGGCCAACGTCTATTGCATATCCTGGCCATGACACATTGTCTACCATTCGTGGGGAATGGTAGTTGGGACTACCATATACATTTTAAATATGCATGCATGGCAGTAAAAACATGAATGCATAATATGATCATAAATAAGCTTGACGTGATTGACAATTAACATGGTCTATACTGACGTGACTTGAACTGACATGAGAAGTACTTGAACATGGACTAAACTTGAAACTGAACTTGACATGACATGAACTTGAGTGTGAACTGAACATGGATTGTACTTAAACTGAACGTTAAATAACATGAGCATGAACGTGAAATACATGAACTTGGAACTTTGTTCAATGGTTAAGCATGATTAATAAAAGTGACTATCTGGGTGCTACACGGTTCCCTTTAACCCGTATGTCCCTACCGATTACCACATCATAACACAGGTATCTCTACCAACTGTGGGTGCGTTAACATATGTAGCAGTTCACCAATTCCAATAATAGTATAATTTTTGAGTTTAGAAACAAGTGTCCAAATATCATTTTTAAAAAAAACTAATTTAGCTCTTTTTACATAGCCAGAATTCAAGATTCATCAAAAAGTGCTTCATTAATATTTTTGGGTTCATCTGAGATAAAAAAATAAAAATAAAAATAAAAAGTGTAGTATGATTATAAGAATTTCTAAGAGATGATCGAGTTCTTACACTTTGTGATGGTTCTCCTATAATTTATTTTAAAGGATGATCTCTCACAAGTTTTCATTGTTTGGTTGCATCTTGCATTAGATTTTGATGATCTTTCCTAATGTATTCATGTTAGACTTCCTCGGTTGTGTTCTCTTTGTTGAGTTTGAGGCTTCCCATGTTATTTATAAATTTATTTCTTCATCAACAGATTTGTTAGAAAATAGAGGTTACGGCTACGTTTGGATGTTGAGATGGATTGAGTTGAGTTGTGAGTAGTAGTATTTTGTAGGTCCCATTGAGATGTGTTTAACTTTTTTAGGTTGAGCTGAGTTTAATTTTTTAGGTTAAAATGTATGAAGTATGTTGAGATGAATTTAACTTTTTTATGGAAGGTTGAAAAAATAGTGGGTCTCATCAATGATTGATTTGAGATGAGTTGAGTTTGAGTCAACAACCAAACACAACCTAGACTCATCAAATACTACATGCATAGATTCTTATACGGTCAAAGTTTTGTTTGATTGAAGACTCTATAAACTTTACTATGAGTAAAATACTCGAGAAAAATACATTCCTTAGGTTTTATATGAAACATACCTAAATTATTCATGTTATTCATAATGAAAAATTTGCATTCAAACACATGAAAGTAACCAATGTTGACTTTTTTCTCATTCCAAAGCTCATAGAAGGTTTTATGTAACTTAGATCTTAACGTAACTCTATTTATAACATAACAAACAATACTTAACTCTTCGGCCCAAAAATAAGTAGGCAAGTTGTTCTCATTGAGCATTGTTTTTGCACTCCACTACCCTATTTTATTGAGGAGTTTGAGGAGTAGAGAAATTATGCACAAAACCATTTTCATCACAAAAGGTTTTAATACTTATATTAGCAAACTCTTTCTTCTTATCACTTAAGATACTTGAAATAATATAACCATTTTCATTTTAAATTCTCTTGCATAACTTGATAAAGGCATTTATGTGCCTCGTCTTTATGAGCAAGAATGATGACCCAAGTATATATAGAGAAATCATCAACAATAACAAATACATAATATTTTCCTCCTAAGCTTGCAACTCTATTTTGTCCAAAAAGATCCATACGTATAGGTTGCAATGGTCTAGAAGTAGAAACTTGTTTCTTGGTTCTAAAAAAAATTCTATTTATTTACCGAATCAGCATGCATCGTAACTTGTCTTTAAAATTTTGAAAAGTACTACTACAACCACAAAAAATGCTACAAAAATAAACTCACCTTTTTGGCTAAAGCTTTTCTCAATTTGCTTTTGGTAAACCTCTCACAAGATCATTTTTTAAAGTTTGGAAAAATACTTTTATTTTGAGTTGAAAAATAAATAGCATCTTGTGAGACAATTTCTTCAAATTGAAGTATATAAGCAGTATTCATTCTAAATGCAATAAAACAAACATTGCAGTCATGATCATTCAAAATAATGCATTTATCCTTTTTTAAAGTAACTATAAAACCTTTATCACAGAATTGACTCTTATGCTAAAAAGATTATGCTTTAAACTTTCAACACACATATTCAACTATGAGAGAAGATTCCTAACCAATTTTACATATTCTCACAATCTTTCCTTTCGAGTGGTCTCTAAATGTCACGTGTCCTCCATCTTTGAATATAAGAGCAATAAACCTAGTTTTATCTTCATCATGTGTCTTGAATATCTATTGTCTAGAAATCATTTGTTTTTGTTTGTCGATGACTTTATACATACCTCAAGATCTTTTTTAGCCATAAGACAAAGACTTTTCTTTTCTTTGTTGCTTATTTCGTTGTCCAAGCCACTTAAATCAACATCCCAAATAACTTTCATCATCCTTGTTTAAGTCTTTATTTAGTAGAGGACATATTGTCTTGATATGTCCAGACTTATTATATTTGTAACAAATTGAATCATTTTCACTTATATTTTTCTAAAAAACTCTTTTGAAGGATTTCCTTAAAAAACCTTTCCCTTTTTTTTTTTTTTAATATTGCAACTTTCCTCGAAAACTATGCAGCTGGAAGAGAAAAAATTTTTAAAGTAGAAGAAATAAAATCAAGTTTGATATGCTCTAACAAGGTGATAGTGGTTGAATACTTTTTAACTTTGGACAAAAATGTTAGGTTTGACAATTTGGGCCCACTTGAATCATTAAGTGTGACCATTTTTCAATACATTATCTTTGAAGTAGTGTAGAAAAAAGTATTGATATGACATTTTTCGTGTCAGCACTGCATTGTAATTTGCTGGTATTTTTGTTGTATTGCCCCCTGAGAAAATTGACAACCACGTTGCACCCTTGTTAGAAATAGAAACGTCGTTTTCCTTTCCTCTTTCTCTCTTTCTTTCTTTTCTTTTTCATTTTCATTTTCATTTTTTTTTATCAGTTTGGAGGAGAAAGTAAAAGTAAAGGGAGTGCTAAAATGACGTTATATTCCAGGCCAGAGTCTGAAGAAAATTAAAGCGAATACTTCTATATTTATGGCACTTTATTATTGTACTTGTTAAATTATTAATTATTTTAAAGATTTAAACTTATAAAAATATGTGAATGTAATCACTTAATTTATAGTGTAATACTCACTCTTACATGTGTGTTAGTTTGAAATTTCTAATCAATTTAAGTTACGTTTGGACAGTGAAGCATTTTCAGATATTTTGTAAATAAAAGTAATGAAAAAATAATAATAAAATATTAAATAGTAATAAAAAAATATGTAAAAAATAATAATAAAATAATAAATAATAATAATACCTCACTACCCAAACTAGGCCTTATCACGTTGTCTAAAAAATTTAAGATTACGAAAATATTTAAATTAAATCATTAAATTTATATCCTAACAGCATGATATTTTTCCCAAAAACATGCTTATCATGGTGGTATTATTTTTTAACTCACCCCATACGAAATTTAGCAAGAAAAAAAAAATGATCAAAATTTTAACGAAAGTTATGCATAGACAACATATTCATGAAACTCAAACCAACAAGGACCCAACATATGTTTAAAATATAAAAGGGGGAAATATATGTTTTTTAATTATTTTCATTTTATACTTCCATTATGGTCATTATTCTGGTCTGAGTTTGCTCACATAGAATTTATGAAGCGAAGCAATATTCCATTCCAAAAAAAACGAAAAAGGGAAAGAAAGTACAAAACCAGGCATTTAAGAAAAAAAAAAAAAAAAAAAAATCACATCCAGAAAGCAAAGATGCTATGACACTATCCGGTTTTCTATTCAGCACGAACATGCAGAGAGTCCCAGGCTAAACTTATATTTAAAAGGGATATTTGAATGCTTCGGTTCGCATTATGATGTTGCAAATGCAGTAAAGAATCTGACCCTTTCCCTCCTACAATACATAATCATTTGGCATCCTTTGGACCTGATGAATGTATGGGATATTGCAAGAGACGCCCATTAGGATTCTGCAGAACTAGACAATGACAAGGGGAAACTGCCTTTCATTATGCCAAGCATTATATAATTTCGCCTTCCATATCACTAAAACTGATGCATTATGCTTTCAAACTATCAAAGTCTTTAGTTAAAAGATGCGAGATATCGGTTCTAATAGTTTGAGATGTAAAGTGAACAATCAAAATGTATCGACCCCTAAAATAATGTGCAATCCTTTCAGCTGCTTAAAAATGCAACCATTTGCTGCAAAAAGAGAGGAAGAAAGGGAAATTTCTCTGTTTCATTAATGAAATAAACTGATGAAAAGATAGAGAGATAAATGATAAAGAATAAGATAGATGAAATGAAGAATGAGAGAAATAATAAAGAAAGAGAGAGTGAGAGAAAAATAAATTAAAAGAAAAATTATGCATTGAGTGTCAATCTACATTTGGGTTGATATGTAGCACAAATGCATAATCCATTCAGAATGCTCTACTATACTCAATACACCAAACCAAAAGACCTGTCTAGTACTCATATAGCTATCAATAAGACTAGACAGCTTTCCTCGTATGGCCTTTTGTGATCTCATTTGAACAAAATTCCAACCACCCAGTCACATGCACTAAGTTTCAGCTTTATAGTTTTTGTGCGCAACAGGTCGATTCTCTAGATACACATCCCATAGCTAGTGACTTTTAGATCAATAACAACAAACTCACTTACCTGGACGTTCTTGGATATATATCTCATAACCTTTACAGTACAACTTTTAACCAAAAAGGATGGGATAGCCCCAACAGCCCTCTCCACAATGCAGAAGTGCTGAAATGTATTTTCTAGTACTCAAATTCGAGGTCAATTAAGCAAATTTGACGACTTTGATCATGCAGCTAAAATATAGTTACTAGAATTCAGATTTAATTTGTTGATTCCAGAAACAACACAATCCATGTTCAGTTTCAAAACATCAATATGTGATACATAACCTTTATATTTTAGTGCAATGAAAACATTATAAAGAATGGATAAATCCGGCCATATTCTTATTTCCTTGTATTGGGAAGTTCTCTAAGGAAATAAAATCAAGAAATAACAAATTGATAGCAATATTAATAAATGTCAGTCAGATATGTAAAGAAGTAGATGTAGTCCAGGATATTGTATAATTCACTCCAAAACAGATTCATACTGGGAATTGGAAATAATTTTCTTCCCTATCCCAAAGAAGTGAAAAAACAGGCTTAATGTATGCCATTCATCTGAATGAATATGATAACAACAATATTAGAAAGGAAAATGGTAACTGAATCAACAATGATCCAGACAATAATGCCATCAAGTAGATTTGGCAATTGCATTAAGTAAATAAGATTATCACTTGACCCTGATAAATGTCAAGTTGTGGCAAAGAGACAATGTGTCCCAGAAATGGCTATTTCTACTTCTGCTCAAGTTAACCAACAGTGAGTATAATCAGGAATGAAGTGCAAAACCATAAAACCAGCAGACATACTGCCATCTCGATTAAAAATAAAAAAAGGTTAAATGAAAGCTTAAACTGCTATCTCAGCATCAAACAGGACAGAGATCCTGATGTATACTTTCTGCTGCTAATCTTTTACTCTACCTCAACGAAACTTTAAGCCACACAAAGTTATAGAAGCTTTTTCCAAAACTCACCTGAACAAGGTAATGCTATAACTCCATGATGCCTCAAAAGTTATGCAAGGTCTCCCTAGGTGCTCAAGACAAGAGCTAAGGCATAGTTTTTCAGAAATACCCTTCTATGCTTCAATCCAATGAGTGAGGATCAGAAAAATTACCCCATCAATGAATAATAACCAAGATTTTTTTTTTTTTTTTTAAATTATAGTATCTATCTATTTACGTTTTAAAAATTTACGCTGTCTTAGATCGTGATTCTCAATTTTTCCATAATCTGTCTGTATGGTACATAAATATATATATTTTATATCAATTAACATTTAACACCTTCCAGAACCAAAAAGTTTAAACAATGTATAGCAACTAAGTTTCTTTATGGACGACACAATCCTATAAAACTCAAATGTTTGTCCATATATTTGAATTAATTTTTATTTTATTTTATTTAATGTAACATAGTACTGTTTATGTGTCACATGCCTTCTAGCACCAAGCAAATTTGAGTTTAACACCTGGCTTGTTGGAAGCAAAATGTCCGCCAGATGCTTCCAAGCAACATGTCATCATAAAGCCAACAAGATCAGAAGATATACCAACTATTTGAATTATTATCAATGGCACACTGACAAGATCAGAAGATATACCAACTATTTGAATTATTATAAATGGCACACTGACCTAAAACATCGATCAATTAACATAAAATTACCCTAAAACCATATAGAAGATTATATAATGAAAACATAATTAGAATGGATACACAAGCCACTGTTTCTATCTCTCTGGCGGGTGCGTATAGGGTTCTTAATCACTTTAAGAAAAGGTTAAGCAAATGAGAATCAATGTACACTTGCACAATTGTTAATGCCTGAATAAAATTTACTTAAGTAGTCATCACGAGCTAAAACATTTAGCAGGACTTCAGATTATTCACCTGTGCCTCCTCTACATGATGCCAACTTTTGGAAAGGTCTCATGGTAACTAAAGCATACAGGAAAAGTAAAGAAGCAATTATGGGAAAGGAAAAGAAGAGAAAGAAAGGGAAAAAGAAAACCAAACCTCCAGACTAAGAAAGTATCTATGACTCTAAATTGACACCCAATATTTCCCCCAAAAAAGGAGGGCAGAGGTTACCCACAAGCTGGAATCCCATCTCCTTGAAAACGAAGACCATAAATTCCATCCAGAAATGACTCCACACAGCACAAACGTAATACCTCAACTGGACACGTCAGCATCCCATAACTGCACAATTATACACAAAACTGCCGGAGCGCTTTGTGGCTAGCAGGTCCCATTGCGGTGGGCCTTGATCGGGGACCCAAGAATTAAGCTCAATGATCCCTCCG
>QEOT01006742.1:33838-44899 GCA_003123785.1 Pterocarya stenoptera
GTGTCCTGAAGGCTTTGCCAAAAACGAGAAGTAAAATGTGTATCTCTATCTCAAATACAATCGTTTTTGGTACTCCATGTAGTTGCACTATTTCTGAAACAAATAGCCTAGTTAACTTCTCCATGGGGTCGGTATTTTTCATTGCCAAAAAGTGAGCACTTTTTGTTAAGCGATCGACCACGACCCAAATAAAGTTGTTTCCCTTCGAAGTTCTTGGTAATCCAATCACAAAATCCATGGATATGCCCTCCCATTTCCATTCAGGGATTGGAAGTGGTTGTAAATCTCCAACAGATCTCTGATGCTCTGCCTTGACTGTTCTACAAATTGAGCATCTATTAACATACTCTGTTACATCCTTCTATAAACCTACCCACCAAAAAGTGTTGTTTCAAATCTTGATACATCTTTATGCTTCCAAGGTGAGCCGTGTATGGAGTCTGATGTGCTTCCCTTAATATATTATCCTTGATCTTCTAAATAGTTGGAATAACCTTCCGGTTTTGGTAGTACAATAACCCATCATCTCTGAGGATGAAACTGTAACACCCCGATTTTTATGTGCTTTTTATTGAAGGCTTTTTAATTTAATATTTATTTTTGAGCTGTTTAATTTAATTTAAACGTGTTTACACGTGATTAGTTTAATGTGCTTTTATGATTTTAATTAGTATTCTACAATTTAATTGCCTTTTATTTTAAAGTATGTTTATTACTGGAGTTTAATATTTTATTTTAATTAGTTTTGAGTTTATTTTGATTTATTTAATTTGCTGTTTTAAAAATAGTTTTTTTGAGGATCAGTTGTGACTCGAAAGTGGTGAGGATTGTACCTCATTTCTTTTCCCATCTTTTCTTTTCCTCTTTCCTTTTTCTCTTCCTTTTCTTTTCTTTCTCTTCTTTTTTTTCTTTCTCCCGTTCGGATGCCCAGCTCGCGTACTCTCTCTCTCCTCTCTCACGTCCGATTGGTCTTTAGCTTACCGTCACCGTTGCCGGCCGCTGTGGTCGACACCGCCGGCACCATCCTCTTCCTCAACTGCCGGCGAGTTCACCCCTCCGTTTTCAGGCCGCCTAACGCCGCCGTGAGCTATGCGAATCCGCCGCCGTCCGGCCACCATTGGCCACCATTTCTTCACCACTTGATCACCGGCACCTTGCCGTCCTAACCGAACCATTTTTGGTTCCGATCCGTCGCCGGAGCCGCCCCTTCAAACACCCTCTTCAATTTAAACTTTGTGGCCTTAAACCGCCGTTTTGGCCGCCACCCACGGCCAACCTTTGATACCATTAGCTTCACCACCTCCCATAGGCCCTGCCCCATCAATTTCAAGTTTTCGTTTGACTCCGTTGGAATTTGGGTTTACAGTGCATTCTGCCACAGTGTTTTTACACTGTGGAGTTACTGATTTGGTGTTTCCAGTTCCTCCATGATCCTTCTAAAATTATTATCAAGCGCTGTAAGTATTTCTCCAAAAGACTTTAAGACTTTAATATATTTTTTGCACTAACTTGTTTTATAAACTGTGTTTTGGTTATCTGGTTGTGCTGATAATTGTTGGTTGTTGGTTATTTGTTGCTTTCATGGCATTATGCACGCATGCATGGGTGTGTGTGATTTGAGAAATTGTGTTTAAGACTTTTCGGGTGCGTGTGTATCACCTCCAAGCCGAGATGGGATATTATCTCGGTGGAGCTCTTCTGGACACTCGGGAGCGGAATATACTGAGTGTCGTCCTTTGGGGCTTTTGCCCGGGACTTGGACGGGATGGTAGCGCTCTCGATCCGACTCCGTGACTCCTCGGACTGGCGGGGGTCAGAGGATGCCTGGCTATGTACGCAGTGGGCGCGGAACTGGGCATCACTCATATATCACTTGCACGTCTGTTACCCGTGGGGTGAAGATGGGAAGCCAGAGTATGTGGATGGTCCCTAGGGGAGGCCATGATGCATACCGTTAAAATTGAAATTAATGGAATTATTCCTGGATTGTTATTTTTGTGCCAAATGGTGTTTTTTGGCATGTGTAGAAAAATTGTGTTTTTCAAGAAATTGTGTTTTTCTCGAGTTTTACGCTTGGGTCATCATGTGCATGCATGGCGTTAGTTGTTTTAATATATTTATTGTCTTGGAGCTTTTTGAGTTTTACTTACCTGCGGTACCATCTTTTTGGTACTGTAGATTTTGATGCAGATTTTGATGAGGCTGAGCCCGAGGATGCGGCTCCGCCTGAGGAGTAGGGACATTGGCTATATTTTGTGTTGAAGATTATTGTCGCTTTTGCTTATTGTATTTTATTTGATTTGATGTTGATTTGTAAACAAAATCGTATTATGTTGACATGTGGATTTTCAGTACTTTGTATTGTATTGAACTCTGGTACTTAGTTATTTGACTTAACCTTTCCGCTGCGTTTGTTTATTGTACACGTGTTGCATTGCACACACTTAGTACACGTCGATGAGGTGCGTGACCGTGTTGTCATCATCCCGGGTGTCTCGATTTCCGTGTGTGTCCATACATGGAAGTTGGGGGTGCCACAGAAACCTTCTGGTCTCTCCTTATTTTCTACCTTTTGTCTGATTTCTGCCCATTTGGGACCCTCCATCTGGCGCTGTTTCACCTTTTCCCATTCCATCAGTACAATTTCTTGTACTGCGGTTAGGGATGCTTTGGCAGGAAGATCCTTGATCAACAAACTCCTCATGCTTTGTCATCATCCCATTCCAAGTCCTAACTTGGATGCATCATTAAAAACCATATAGGGCTTATGGGGTTTTGGTAGGGCTAGTACTGGCGCGGTTGTAAGTCTTTCCTTGAGTTCCACGAAACTCTACTCACACTTCTCTGTCCAAATATACTTAGTATTTTTCTTGGTTAGGGTTGTAAGGGGTCTTGACAACTTAGAGAATCCTTCCACGTATCGTCAATAGTAACCAGCCAATCCCAGAAAATTTCGAATTTCGTGCACATTAGCCAGACACTTCCAATCTACCATGGCTTCGATCTTACTGGAATCAACTGATACTCCTTCACTTGAGATTAAGTGCCCTAAAAATTTCACCTCCTTGAGTCAAAAGTCACATTTGCTGAATTTGGCATACAACTGATGTTCTTTTAGCCTTTCTAGTGCCAAACGGAGATTCTGCTTGTGATCTTCTTCGCTCTTCGAGTATATCAATATATCATCATGAATACAGCGAAAAAGCTATCCAGGAAGGATCTGAATACTTTGTTCATCATATCTATGAATGTGGCGGGGGCATTGGTTAGACCAAAGGACATCACTAAGAATTCATAGTGATCGTATCTAATCCGAAACACCGTTTTAGGGATATCCTTCTCTCTAATTTTGAGCTGATGATAACCAGACCTTAAGCCTATCTTTGAGAACACTGATGCTCCTTGCAATTGATCTAATAAATCTTCTATGCGTGGTAACAGGTACTTGTTTTTAACTATTACTTTGTTCAATTCCCCATAATCAATGCACATCCTTAATGATCCATCATTCCTTGTAACGAATAGAACTGGCACACCCCAAGGTGATGAACTAGGTCGAATAAAGCCCTTCTCTAGTAGCTCTTATATCTGCTCCTTTAGTTCTTTTAGTTCTAGAGGGGCCATACGATAAGGGGTTTTATGGACAGGGGTTGTAGCGGGCTCTAACTCTATAGTGAACTCTATTTCTCTATTGAGGGGTAATCTCGATAGATCATCGGTGAAAACCTCAGGATACTCCTCAACTATAGGTATCCCTTGAATCTCCTTATTACAACCATAACCCTCCACTATGAATGCTAAGTAGGTCGTGGCCCCATTAACGATGCACTTCCTTGCCTGCAAAGCTGAAATTAGAAAGGGAGTAGCCTTCACAGTCCCTCCCGTATGACGGATTGGCCCACCTACAGGTGAATCAAAAATAATTTCCTTGCTCCGACAGTCTATCCTAGCACAGTGTTTGGATAGCCAATCCATTCCTAGTATAATGTCGAACCCTAATTGGTCGAAGACGATTAAGTCGACTTCCATCAATCTCTCCTTCAAGGTTAAAGGGTAGTTTTCAATATACAGGTACAAGTGATTGTGCTCCCATCAGAATTTGACACTACTATAGCTTGAGGTAACGTCTGAGTCGGCAGGTTACATGTGCGTGCAAATGTTGTGGACACGAAGGACCTTGTAGCGCTGGAGTCGAATAAAGCTGTAATACCCAAGTCCTACTGTGTAGGTCCTTACGTCATTTTATTAATTCTTTAAGTTAAATATTTTGAAATAAAGATTTTTATTATTACTTTCAATTATTTTATTTTAAGATGAGTATGTTTTATTTTTAAAATATGATTTATTAAAATAAATCAAAGTATTACTTTTTTAAAGATTTGGAAATATTTTCCCTTAAGCCCTTTAAGTTTTATTTATTTAAGAAATGGCCCAACTATTTTCTACCATTGAATTGGTAGGTGAGAAAATATCTTTCTATACTTAAATCCCCACCATCCATTCCTTAGCTTGCAAGAGAAGCCTTGACTAAGACCAATTGACCCATTTTCTTATTGCAACCGTAAGCTTCCAAGAGAAGCTTTTTAATTCTTTTCCTCCAAACCCCCATCGGCCAAAGCAACTCAAAAAGGCATGAATAAAAATCAATTTCCCTTTATCCCCCCCCCCCCATACCTGTAGGCCTCACCCAATAAGAAGAAATAAAATTCTATCTTCTCCCCATCTTCTCCTCCAAACCAATGCCAACACCTCTCTTCTTCTCTTCTCTTTTGTTCTTCATGAAAACAAGCTCCTCTATCTCTCTTAAGCTTGTGACTCCATGGCAATGAAGGAAGAAAAATATTTTCTTTAAAACTTGGAATCAAAACTTGATTTCATCTTCCAAAGGATGAAATATTGAAGGTAATAAACTCTTAGTTCACCTTCTAGCATGATTTTTTATATGGATTTCGAATTTCCACCATTACCTTACCCATTGATGTTTTGGTTTTGGGGTTAAAACAGTGCTATATTTTGTTCTACACGGGTTTATCATCATTTGGTCCTCTATCTTGCCTCTTGAAAAAAGCTAAGAGTTTAAGGTAAAAATCTCAATTTGACTTATTTATTTTTATGTGATTTTGGAAGCCCATTACGTTGTTTAGCTTGTGTTTTGATGTGTTTGATTTCCTGTATTTCAATTAAATATTTATGTCCTATTTTTGGCCCAAACCGAATGTTAGTATAGTTGTTTTGCTATGTATTTTTCTATATTTCGAAAATGCTATGTTGCTATTAAAATTGGTTTAATCATAGGTGATGATTTAAAGTGATTTTAAATTATATATGTTGGTATCATGTGCCTTGTGTTGAGGTTTGGTTGGTAATCTATATTTAGGATGCCAGAGGTTTGGTTTAGAGGTTTTGCTTGATTCTATAATTTTATATCTTGCTTTTAAAGGTATTAAATGAGTAAATCATAAGCTTAAGTGTTTAAAGGCTTTAAAGTTTCTTAATGGGTAACTTTGCTATATTTTATGCTACTTTAATTTTGATGAGAGATTTTATCTAAACTAATTAATATATTGTTTATGTGAATAGGTTATAGCTTAGTAGCTAGATATAAGAGAATAATTGTGAATGATGTATTATGATATGCAAAGATGTCCAAGTATTCCTAAGCCCATGTCATGCCATGTCTTGATGTAAAAATAGCCCATTTATATTGTCCCTCGTTTGGTTAAATTGTATCTAACCCAAGAGTCCAAAATATTGATGAGCTAACTTTTTTATAATAAGGGACTACAAGTTGGTAAAGGACATGTTCCCTAAGCTTGTTTAGCCTACTTGAGATGCCTAAATCTATTTTAAAGCCCATTGTTGAGAATTCCAGATTTTATCTCCTAATGTCCCTAACCCAAAGTGAGCTTGAACCAAAGAAATCTTGATTGAAGCCTATGAATTCTTAACTGCTTTTCATATAAGCTTTTAAAATAACATTTCCATGAACAGCTAGCATGTCTTAATACTTAAGTTAATTCTCTTATAAGTTGAGGTGAGGAGTAGTCATACTAAGCATATAAGGGACATTAGATTGTAATGTCATGGCTTTCTCTTTTAAAGGAAGGGCTGAAGAATATTGTATGAGTATTAACTCGCTTATGTTATTGATTGGAATAGGAATATTAATGATGGAAGTATCGAGGAGCATATAGGTAAGTAGCTATGATTATGCTTTTTACACCAAACTCTTTTTATGAAAAAATATCCCTATCTTATTACAAATGTTCTTCTAATGAAGAGAGTAAATGTATATAGTATGTACAAGCCATTTCTTGATAGCCCATGTTAAGTACCTTATCGATTATAATTGTGTGTATATGTATAAGGTAATGCATGCATGTAGGTTCTAAGCCATGAGATTTTCATGCATGTTCTCCCAAGAAACTTATGATTATTCCTATATGTAGTATAGTATGAGAAATGTATCTTGTTCATGAAAATACATATGCATTGAACTAAGAAAGATGATGAAAATGTTTAAATGCAAAGGAAAGGAAAGGAAATGAACGTCTCATGTTTTATGCTTGAAATGAGTTTTAAAGTATCCTTATGAATTGATGTTTTAAATGTCTCTGAAAACTGACGTTTTAAAATGTTCATAAGGAAACATTTTAAAAGGTCCCTGATGACATTTAAAAGGATGTCTTGAAGGATGTTGTTAAGCCTATGTTTTTAAATGACGTTTAAGCTCGTGCTTTTAAATGATGTTTATGCTCGTACTTTTAACGATGTTTAAGCTCATGCTTTTAATTGATGTTTAAGCTCATGCTTTTAATTGATGTTTATGCTCGTGCTTTTAAACAATATTAAACTCGTGCCTTTAAATAATGTTTAAACTCATGCCTTTAAATGATGTTAAGCTTGTGCCTTAAAATGATACCTGAGCTCATGCTTTTAAATGATGTTTAAGCTTTTGCTTTTATATGACGTTATGCTCATGCCTTCAAGTGATATTTAAGCTCATTCTTTTAAATGATGTTAAGTTCATACTTTTAAGTGACGTTCATTTCCTATGAATGAATTGTTAAATAAAAATGACTGAAATGAATGAAAGTACAAAAGAACTGAAAGGAAACGAATGTTTCAATGTATAAAAATACGTAATGGCCACATGAATGAAAATGGGTACCCAATGAATGAATGGGCAGATTGCAATACAGGGTAGTAGTATCTAGTAGTGCACTCAGTGCTGCACCCTAATGGAATGGGATTCTAACCCGTGGCCATGGGCGAATCCATAGTTTTAAAAGACCGCTAACCTTAGCACAAGGGGTGTAACAGTGTGCAATGGCCTATGAAAGTAAAAAGCATGTTATGCATGAAAGATGTTTATACATGAAAACTTGGTTAATTCTAATAATGTTTATGCATGAAATGTTAGCAAATATTTATGTATGCATGTTTTCAAAAAGGAAAAGAATAGATGTCTAGTATGTTCACTGCATAGTGTATTACTTACTGAGTATTAGACTCACTTTTGTTTTAAATGTTTTAAATGTCCAAGGAATGATGAAGAGGTTGGGGAGCAAGGCATTACTGTAGAGAGAGAGAGAGGCAAACGCTTAGTGTCTTCCCTGATGACGAGGGAAAAAGAAAGGAACGAAAGATAGGAAAAGAAAAATATGCTAAGAATATGTATGTACGTAGCGATTCCGCCCTTCGGGGGCGGGGCCGTTACAAAAGCGCAAGTCGTATATTCGTATAACGTGATTTTACCTAAGGTGTGATCAACTATTGAGTACTAAGCAATTATTATAAAAATTGATTTCTAAAGAGGGTTATTTAAAGGAAAATACCACTGATGACTTCCGTCTCTTCCTCCTTGGGTATCTCCTCGTTGATTTCTCCAGGGGTGATAGCGTACACACGAGCTTGAATAGGTGGCCTCTGATTGGGCCGATTGTTAGGAGCATTATTTCCACCTTGTGCATTTTGAGGGCACTTCCGAATCATATTTCTTGATTGCCCGCATCGAAAACACACTTTTAAACCCGCTCAAACATTCTCCATCGTGATTCTACTATCTCATTGATGCTTCTATCACGGTCATATCCTGTTGTACAATTTCATCTAAACAATATAAAAGGGAAGGAGTGAACAAATGAACACATTATATTTATAATAAGCATATATTAGTGCACAAATAATATTCATTTCATAAAAATGGATGTGCAATAATGAATCAATAGACATTTAATATGTAGAAATAAACCTCGATCAAATTTCATAGATAGCAACACATATAACAAACATAAGCAAATTTATTCTCATATTGAATTATAATGATCACATGAAGAGAACACCAAATAATGAAGTAATTATCAACAATCTCATTTTTCATCTTTATCTTGTCTTATCCCAAATTTTCACATTTGTCACTGTTTACAGTATCTGGTAACCTACACATATGGTTTTATCCTCCAAGTAGGTTGTATGCCCTTTACTTTACAAAGGGTTATCTTCTTAAAGGACTCAGTGGCCTCTTGCCATTGGGTATACATCCCCCAAGAACTACATCCACACCATTGGATGTATTGCACTGTCCATAATCAAATATGGTACCAATCTCAAGATCGGAACATCTCTGGTTGATCATTTTAATTATATTCAATTGGCTTAACCTTGTATGCATAATTCCATCAACTTGATATAGGGATATGAGTTTATAGCAATGTATTTTATGCGAACATATAGTTTGATATAGAAACATGCTGGAAGCAGTTTACTTTATAGTTGTAATTTAATGAGTGCATTTTGTAGGGACATGGCTAATTAATTAATAGATTCAGAATTGAAATAATTAATTGTCACAAAAACAAATATTATTTAAACAGTTAAACATTACAAAAACAAATATTCAACAGTTAGTCTCACCTAGTCTCGCTTATCATTCTCTTCCCTTGACTTTTCACTATCAAATTTATTCTCCCGCTTTTTTCTCTCCTTTCCTTGCTCACAATCCCATTCACTAGAATTTCACTTAATCTTGCTTACGTATATCCATACGACACTCTCACCCTGCACATTGTTCCTACTCTTACTTACATTCTTTCACGTATTCCGTCTTTTAACGTGCTGTTAACAAACTTATAGTTCCCCCTTACCCCAATTTATAAGGGGCTGTTACTGTGCCGCCTAGCGGTGCCCCTTAGGCCAAATGCCACTTTTTTTTTTTTTAATTTCTTTTTCACATTTTTAAATATCTTTAAAATTTTTTAAATAATAAAAAAAATACACCAACATGCTAATAGTAACTTTCTTAATCATTAAGTAAATATATATATATATATATGAGTGGTCAAAATGAGGAGACAAAATCATGGGCATAGTATTATTTTCCATTTATAACAAGGAAAAATGTTAGATGATCCTATGATTTTGCCCCCTCAATCTTACCATTTATGCATTCATTTTATTTTTTCTATTTTTCTTAATAATTAAGAAAGTGATTATTTATGAAATTGTATATTCTTAAGGATTAAGGATACTAAATATATTTAAAAGAAAATAAGAAAAAAAAATTAAAAAATTTCCTACTAACGGTATGCCCAGCGGTGAATGTTGGGCCGCCAGCTAGTAGGGTCTTTATAATAATGGAGTCTTTAAGGCTGAAGTAAAGTTTACAATCGGTTAAAACTCATGTTACCCCTACTCTGACACCTTAGGTCTAGTGGAATCTCGGTACCAAAATCAGTCATCGATCACGTGGTTAGCTGCAACCTTATTTTTATTTTGCCAAGCAAGTTTCTCGAAGTCATTTCCGAGTAAGTGGCTCAGATGGCCTTTATGAGCAAGTTGCTTAGATGCCCAACAACTTCGTGCAATTGTGCCGATGGAGCACTATGATAGGCCATCCTGAGCAATGATGCCGAGCGAAAATTCTTAGCAACACACCGAGCAAGCCTTCTGAGCAATACGGTGAATGCAAATATGAGGGCATTATCTCGGAGATGCGTGTTGTGGTTGCAAAGATACAACCGACAATCTTGAATGGTATGTAGACGTCACAAATACCGATTTTGACCCGTTTGACTTAGGTTTAGGTAGGGCTGAGCAACAATCTGAAAATTTGATTCCGAATCTAACTTCTCTCCGACTCTAACAAAACAGGATTGGAGTCAGACTTCTTTTTTGATTTTTCAGTCGTAAGTGTCGCTCGACTAACTCCGACTTCAATTTGATCCGATCCAACTTTATGTTCTGACTCCGCCTCGGACTTTGCCCTTCGACTTCGAACTCGGCATTGAATCCAACTCCAATATTGTATATATGTTATAAAATTATATATTTATTTATATATTTATCATATATACTAGTATAATTATATAGTTATATAACTAGAACTTATATAGTTAAATTCAAGAAGATACTAATTTGAGTTAATTATTTTAAAATAATATACTTATACTATAATATAGATAGATTAATGATAGTTTAGTATATGTAAACATTACAGTATCACTACCATACATAATCAAGTACAGAAATAAGTTAGACACTAGTATTTAAATTGGCCTAGTCTAATAAGTTAATAATACATAATACTAATTTACTAAAGTATACTAACATGTAATTAGACACTATAGTAGAAGTTTTGTATATAAATAAATTAGACACTAGTATAGAAATAACTAATAAGTCTATTATAATAAGTTAATAGCACATAATACTAATTTACTAAAGTATAATAGCATGTAATTAGACACTACAAATAAGTATAGTATAGAAATAAATTATAAATAAGTTAGACACTAGGATAATATAATAGCATGTAATATTATAATATAATAACATGTAATTAGACACTAAAAATAATATGTAATACTATAGTATGATAACATGTAATTAGACAATATAGTATATGTGCAGTATAAAAATACGTTAGATATTAGTATAGAAATAAATTAGCAGTGAATGATTTAGTTTTAATTTTTAATTTTTTAAAAGAATTGATATTTGAAAGCTCACAAAAAATTATTTTCTAAATGGGCTAAATATAAAACTTAAAAAAAAAAAAAA
>QEOT01006742.1:44922-74775 GCA_003123785.1 Pterocarya stenoptera
TTCTTAAGGATTAAGGATACTAAATATATTTAAAAGAAAATAAGAAAAAAAAATTAAAAAATTTCCTACTAACGGTATGCCCAGCGGTGAATGTTGGGCCGCCAGCTAGTAGGGTCTTTATAATAATGGAGTCTTTAAGGCTGAAGTAAAGTTTACAATCGGTTAAAACTCATGTTACCCCTACTCTGACACCTTAGGTCTAGTGGAATCTCGGTACCAAAATCAGTCATCGATCACGTGGTTAGCTGCAACCTTATTTTTATTTTGCCAAGCAAGTTTCTCGAAGTCATTTCCGAGTAAGTGGCTCAGATGGCCTTTATGAGCAAGTTGCTTAGATGCCCAACAACTTCGTGCAATTGTGCCGATGGAGCACTATGATAGGCCATCCTGAGCAATGATGCCGAGCGAAAATTCTTAGCAACACACCGAGCAAGCCTTCTGAGCAATACGGTGAATGCAAATATGAGGGCATTATCTCGGAGATGCGTGTTGTGGTTGCAAAGATACAAGCGACAATCTTGAATGGTATGTAGACGTCACAAATACCGATTTTGACCCGTTTGACTTAGGTTTAGGTAGGGCTGAGCAACAATCTGAAAATTTGATTCCGAATCTAACTTCTCTCCGACTCTAACAAAACAGGATTGGAGTCAGACTTCTTTTTTGATTTTTCAGTCGTAAGTGTCGCTCGACTAACTCCGACTTCAATTTGATCCGATCCAACTTTATGTTCTGACTCCGCCTCGGACTTTGCCCTTCGACTTCGAACTCGGCATTGAATCCAACTCCAATATTGTATATATGTTATAAAATTATATATTTATTTATATATTTATCATATATACTAGTATAATTATATAGTTATATAACTAGAACTTATATAGTTAAATTCAAGAAGATACTAATTTGAGTTAATTATTTTAAAATAATATACTTATACTATAATATAGATAGATTAATGATAGTTTAGTATATGTAAACATTACAGTATCACTACCATACATAATCAAGTACAGAAATAAGTTAGACACTAGTATTTAAATTGGCCTAGTCTAATAAGTTAATAATACATAATACTAATTTACTAAAGTATACTAACATGTAATTAGACACTATAGTAGAAGTTTTGTATATAAATAAATTAGACACTAGTATAGAAATAACTAATAAGTCTATTATAATAAGTTAATAGCACATAATACTAATTTACTAAAGTATAATAGCATGTAATTAGACACTACAAATAAGTATAGTATAGAAATAAATTATAAATAAGTTAGACACTAGGATAATATAATAGCATGTAATATTATAATATAATAACATGTAATTAGACACTAAAAATAATATGTAATACTATAGTATGATAACATGTAATTAGACAATATAGTATATGTGCAGTATAAAAATACGTTAGATATTAGTATAGAAATAAATTAGCAGTGAATGATTTAGTTTTAATTTTTAATTTTTTAAAAGAATTGATATTTGAAAGCTCACAAAAAATTATTTTCTAAATGGGCTAAATATAAAACTTAAAAAAAAAAAAAACCAAAGCTAAAAACCTAAATCTGAGTCCGCTCCAAGTCGGAGTCGGAGTTCAGATTTGAACTCCGACAAAGTTGGAGTTAGAGTAGAATTCAAAGGAATCCAACTCCAACTAAGTCAATGCTCAACCCTAGGTTGAGGGCTATTTGTGCTCTTCGCAAATTTTGTTAATCAATATGTACTTTTTTTATCACATGATTATATAAAAAATATAACACATTTCGAGTCTTTTTTTCCCCTAACTATATATAAGCATGTTTAAATATTCCTTATAACACCTAGCCTTCCTTTCATCTTTACATTTGATCCAAACAACATCTAACCTGATCAAGGCCTAAAATCAATCCTCGACTATATATCTCTTATAACTATAATCATATCATTTTTCTGATAGTTTTTCATCAGGAATATGAATAAACCTTTTAAATAATTATCCTCGAAAAAGAAAAATGCTAATATAGTCCACTCTTGACGTGAACTAAATCAGTCGTATTCGCTAGCCAACTTGCTCAAGTATATATATACATTGCATTGGATGTCCAAACCAACAACATGACTTTCCTACACTTGATGTGAGGCATTAATTGTAAATTTTAATTTGAGCACAATCAATCTAGTTTGTTAATGATCGATGAAAAATATCCATTTTTTGGTGTAAAATAGTGTTCTTCATCTTAGATATTATCATCGAAATGAGTCATATATATATATATATACCTGCTAATGTGACACATTCTAGCTAGTTGCTTTCCATTTAAGTGGTAAATATAATTTAAAATGTAGAACATGCATTGTCATGTGTAAATAGGAATGATAAAATCTGGAATGAAAAATATAATAATTATACCGACCAATTCAGTTATGATTATTGATGTTATAATGAGTCGATTTTGCATGGCTTAAGAAAAGGATGAAGTACTAGATTGGCTCAAGCGAAATTTGCAGGGAACCATTAATAATGTCCCATGTGGTAGATAGTTCCAGATCACACATATATGCCTGCCTTTACATGCAGGCTAGGAAGTGAGTTTCTATTTGAATTTTGGTCGCTACTGATGTGATTTATAATATAATGAAAAAGTGGGATTCAAATCATGAAAAATAATGCAATTATATATCAAGCATCTTCAAAGAGTCAAAAGAAAAGAAAACCAGCACTAGGAAGATGTGTTAGTGGATGATAGGACGTATATATTATATATATCATGTATGAACAGTACGGTCGCTTTATACAAGGAATTTTTTTTATTTATAACTAGTTATTTATTGTGAAAATGATTATTTGTTACGAGAATAGACTTATTCTCGTTGCAAACGATTATTCAAATTCTAAATAATTCGTCACAAATAATTATTTTTTTAATATTTTAATTCAGAGTATCATTCGAAACGATAAGCCCTTAATTCTGGACAGTATATCATATGGTTGTTCTAACTAATTCTGAATCGTGTTTGTGTTCTCTTGAGAGTTACTTTTTCCCTTTTTTTTTTTTTTTTTCTTTCCTCACTATATCTGTGGAGAGGCGACTCCCCGCTGCGCCACCACAAAGTACCGCTACCCTTGCCGTCTAGCTATCGTGGATCTTTTCCCCTTAGCCCCTCACCCTCTTGCCAACACTCACTCTCTCTCTCTCTCTCTCTCTCTCTCTCATCCTAGCAGATCCTTGCACCTCTGCCGTCTCCAGCCATGGCCATCACCACCCTCGCCGCCTACAACTCCGCCAATCACCAACCATCACTCCACCCCAGCTCTTGCATCTCTCTCCCTCGCAGGCTGTCTCTCGCAGGTCTCCGCTGCACACTGCCCAGATTTGTCACGCTGTTGCCACCGTGAGCCACCCATGAGCATGTCGATGAGCCTGCCACCAAGAGACATCTCGGCCACTCCTCTCCTCTCTTAGATCCAAGCCCCACCTCTTCCCCCCCTCCCCGGTTTTCTCATTATAGTGGCCTTCCCATGGATGCAGCACCACCACAAGCAACCCATGGGAGCAACAACAGCTCCCGTATGCCTCCTTCACTGTGCATATTCGATAGCGCCTAGCCAACTTGCTCAAGTATATATACATGCATTGGATGTCCAAACCAACAACATTTTCCCACACTTGATGTGAGGCAATTGTAAATTTTTGGAACACAATTAGGATAGGTTTGGAGAGTGAGATGAGAATTTTTAGTTTTAGATGAAAGTTTAAAATATTATTATTATTTTTTAATTTTAAAAAGTTAAATTGAGATTTAAGAAAGTTGAATTATTTATTATATTTTGTGTCAGAATTTGAGAAAGTTGTAACGAAAAGATAAAAATTTTGTGTCTCATCCCATGCCCCGAACATATCATCTAGTTTGTTAAGGATCGATGAAAAATATCCATTTTTTGGTGTAAAATATTGTTCTTCATCTTAGATATTATCATTGAAATGAGTCATACCTGCTAATGTGACACATTCTAGTTAGTTGCTTTCCATTTAAGTGGTAAATGTAATTTAAAATGTACAACATGCATTGTCATTTGTAAACAGGAATGATAAAATCTGGAATGAAAAATATAATAATACCGACCAATTTAGTTATGATTATTGATGTTATAACGAGTCGATTTTGCATGGCTTAAGAAAAGGATCAACTAGATTGTTTCAAGCGAAATTTGCATGGGAACCTTTAATAATGTCCCATGTGGTAGATAGTTCCAGATCACACATATATTCGCATATATGCCTGCCTTTACATGCACGCTAGGAAGTGAGGTTCTTTTGGAATTTTGGTCACTACTGATGTGATTTATAATATAATATTGAAAAAGTGGGATTCAAATCATGAAAAATAATGCAATTATACATCAAGCATCTTCAAAGAGTCAAAAGAAAAGAAAACCAGCACTAAGAAATGTGTTAGTGGATGATAGGACGGACGTATATATTATATATATTAACGGTCGCTTCATACAATAATTTTTTATTTATTTATTTATAATTGGTTAATTGCTATAAGAATAATTATTTGTTACGAGAAAAGATTAATTCTCGTTGAAAATGATCATTCGCATTACAAATAACTTGTCACAAATTATAATTATTTTAATTCAGAATATCATTTGAAACGATAAGCCCTTAATTCTAAACCGTAGATCATATATTGATTGTTTTAGATAAATCTGAATGGTCTTTTGTGTTTTGTTGAGTGTTACTTTTTCCCTTTTAGTTTTTTTATTCTTCCCTCACTATACCTATTTTTTCTCGGACATATATGCACCCATGCATGATGTTCTCGAGTTGTCACTTTTTTTAAGTGAGTTTCATGAGTTTAACAAGAAGTACTTTTACAAGGCGGTGGGAAATAGTAACTTTTTATTCTTGTTTAAAAATAAAAAAGTATTGATCTATAGATCATAATTAACAAATCCCAAATGAGTCTTTACACCTTTTTTAAAAAAATAAAAATAAAATTTCCACGTCTTTAATGATTTTTTTCTTAATTCGGACATATACAGACAAATGTACCTTTGTTTATTTTCTAAGCACGTGACTTGGATTGATTGCATATTGTTTTTCCTTTGTTGTTATTTTTCCTATTAAATACAGTTATTTTTCTTGTCTTTTCCGGAAATTAAAAATAGATTTATAAGGGAACACTGTGCATAGCACATCAAAACTAAGTTGGGATAGATACCAAACTCTTAAGTAATTAACTAATGCTGGCCAGATGTATCAAGTTGGATTGAAAATTTATTTCAATTTATCTCATTTTATTATTATAATTTTTTTAAAATTTTTTTACATAAAATATAATAAATAATTCAACTTTTTCAAATCTCAAAACAATAATAATATTAAAAAATAATATTCTAATAATATTTTGTTAAACTTATTTATGAATCTAAGCGAGATCATAAATAACAATTCGGCAGACTTTTTTGCGCATCAAGGAAGGAGGGAATTGCTAGAAGATACAAGGAATGGAGTTCTTTATCAAGGTCTTTGAAGGGTATGCTTAGATTGATAAACTGGGTTTGTTGTAGTACATTAGAGTGGGTGGTTTTGTTTGTGATTTTTTACTTATTTGGTGGTTGGGTTTGTTATTTATTTGGTGGGTTGGTATTTGATGTTTTGTTTATCTAACTAATGCTCACCAACTTATAACAAAGAAAAAAAAAATTCTATTTACAAATTCGTTTATTGACATACCAAATATATATATTTATATATATATATTATGACATGTAAGCCTAATATATCAGTTAATATGAAAAGGTATTTATATTTTGACTATATTTTAATATTTGTAATGAGTATTATAATAAATTGTGTTTATATGTCGATTTATAAATTGAATGACTTTCTTAACTAAATAAAAAATAGTATGATGGGGCTATTTAAGGTGGCTTCCCTAATTGGGCATGACTATAATAGCACCTTACCCATTGTAAACCGGATTAAGCCATCATCTTTGATCAATAGATGGGTCGAACATGAGCCAGCGCAAGCCTGGGCTATTTTGGGTGAGAAGCCCAGTGCCGTGATTGTGATGATATTGGACAACAATCAACAGGTGGGCCTGGCTTAATGATTGAGTGACCAAGTCTTAATCATTCCAAGCAATCAATCTATACCATTCGGCCCCAATCAAAATCCAGCACTATTACTGTTTGAGAATCTCAAACTTGGACAATATTTTGAGCATTTTTCTTCAATCCCAAAGCCCAAAAGGATAGTGCAACTTCAGAGAAATGGATCTGACAAAAATCTGGACTAAAGAGGGAATGCGTAATGGGATACATAGTTTTTGTGTATTGAAAAATAGACTTTTATTTTTAATTATTATTATTATTTTTTATCATTTCTTGATATGAAATCAAATAACTGATAGATAATCGGCCACTCAGCCCATCATAAGAAATCCCACCAAAATATTTGAGAATAATCCAATAGAGACCTCGCCTAGCTATGTAGTTATGAAAAAAAATTGAAGTAAACAAGAATATTGCAGGTTTAATGGTTAATTATCTTNAGTTAAATTGAGATTTAAGAAAGTTGAATTATTTATTATATTTTGTGTCAGAATTTGAGAAAGTTGTAACGAAAAGATAAAAATTTTGTGTCTCATCCCATGCCCCGAACATATCATCTAGTTTGTTAAGGATCGATGAAAAATATCCATTTTTTGGTGTAAAATATTGTTCTTCATCTTAGATATTATCATTGAAATGAGTCATACCTGCTAATGTGACACATTCTAGTTAGTTGCTTTCCATTTAAGTGGTAAATGTAATTTAAAATGTACAACATGCATTGTCATTTGTAAACAGGAATGATAAAATCTGGAATGAAAAATATAATAATACCGACCAATTTAGTTATGATTATTGATGTTATAACGAGTCGATTTTGCATGGCTTAAGAAAAGGATCAACTAGATTGTTTCAAGCGAAATTTGCATGGGAACCTTTAATAATGTCCCATGTGGTAGATAGTTCCAGATCACACATATATTCGCATATATGCCTGCCTTTACATGCACGCTAGGAAGTGAGGTTCTTTTGGAATTTTGGTCACTACTGATGTGATTTATAATATAATATTGAAAAAGTGGGATTCAAATCATGAAAAATAATGCAATTATACATCAAGCATCTTCAAAGAGTCAAAAGAAAAGAAAACCAGCACTAAGAAATGTGTTAGTGGATGATAGGACGGACGTATATATTATATATATTAACGGTCGCTTCATACAATAATTTTTTATTTATTTATTTATAATTGGTTAATTGCTATAAGAATAATTATTTGTTACGAGAAAAGATTAATTCTCGTTGCAAATGATCATTCGCATTACAAATAACTTGTCACAAATTATAATTATTTTAATTCAGAATATCATTTGAAACGATAAGCCCTTAATTCTAAACCGTAGATCATATATTGATTGTTTTAGATAAATCTGAATCGTCTTTTGTGTTTTGTTGAGTGTTACTTTTTCCCTTTTAGTTTTTTTATTCTTCCCTCACTATACCTATTTTTTCTCGGACATATATGCACCCATGCATGATGTTCTCGAGTTGTCACTTTTTTTAAGTGAGTTTCATGAGTTTAACAAGAAGTACTTTTACAAGGCGGTGGGAAATAGTAACTTTTTATTCTTGTTTAAAAATAAAAAAGTATTGATCTATAGATCATAATTAACAAATCCCAAATGAGTCTTTACACCTTTTTTAAAAAAATAAAAATAAAATTTCCACGTCTTTAATGATTTTTTTCTTAATTCGGACATATACAGACAAATGTACCTTTGTTTATTTTCTAAGCACGTGACTTGGATTGATTGCATATTGTTTTTCCTTTGTTGTTATTTTTCCTATTAAATACAGTTATTTTTCTTGTCTTTTCCGGAAATTAAAAATAGATTTATAAGGGAACACTGTGCATAGCACATCAAAACTAAGTTGGGATAGATACCAAACTCTTAAGTAATTAACTAATGCTGGCCAGATGTATCAAGTTGGATTGAAAATTTATTTCAATTTATCTCATTTTATTATTATAATTTTTTTAAAATTTTTTTACATAAAATATAATAAATAATTCAACTTTTTCAAATCTCAAAACAATAATAATATTAAAAAATAATATTCTAATAATATTTTGTTAAACTTATTTATGAATCTAAGCGAGATCATAAATAACAATTCGGCAGACTTTTTTGCGCATCAAGGAAGGAGGGAATTGCTAGAAGATACAAGGAATGGAGTTCTTTATCAAGGTCTTTGAAGGGTATGCTTAGATTGATAAACTGGGTTTGTTGTAGTACATTAGAGTGGGTGGTTTTGTTTGTGATTTTTTACTTATTTGGTGGTTGGGTTTGTTATTTATTTGGTGGGTTGGTATTTGATGTTTTGTTTATCTAACTAATGCTCACCAACTTATAACAAAGAAAAAAAAAATTCTATTTACAAATTCGTTTATTGACATACCAAATATATATATTTATATATATATATTATGACATGTAAGCCTAATATATCAGTTAATATGAAAAGGTATTTATATTTTGACTATATTTTAATATTTGTAATGAGTATTATAATAAATTGTGTTTATATGTCGATTTATAAATTGAATGACTTTCTTAACTAAATAAAAAATAGTATGATGGGGCTATTTAAGGTGGCTTCCCTAATTGGGCATGACTATAATAGCACCTTACCCATTGTAAACCGGATTAAGCCATCATCTTTGATCAATAGATGGGTCGAACATGAGCCAGCGCAAGCCTGGGCTATTTTGGGTGAGAAGCCCAGTGCCCTGATTGTGATGATATTGGACAACAATCAACAGGTGGGCCTGGCTTAATGATTGAGTGACCAAGTCTTAATCATTCCAAGCAATCAATCTATACCATTCGGCCCCAATCAAAATCCAGCACTATTACTGTTTGAGAATCTCAAACTTGGACAATATTTTGAGCATTTTTCTTCAATCCCAAAGCCCAAAAGGATAGTGCAACTTCAGAGAAATGGATCTGACAAAAATCTGGACTAAAGAGGGAATGCGTAATGGGATACATAGTTTTTGTGTATTGAAAAATAGACTTTTATTTTTAATTATTATTATTATTTTTTATCATTTCTTGATATGAAATCAAATAACTGATAGATAATCGGCCACTCAGCCCATCATAAGAAATCCCACCAAAATATTTGAGAATAATCCAATAGAGACCTCGCCTAGCTATGTAGTTATGAAAAAAAATTGAAGTAAACAAGAATATTCCAGGTTTAATGGTTAATTATCTAAACTAGGCAAGATGATATATTGTCTCCTCGTATTTTTCATGCTTGGCAAGTTTGGAAGAGCCAATCACATAATTAATTATAGTGTCAGGGAGATACTTATGGCTAATTTGATATTTTGGAAAGAAACTTTTTGGGTCAAATTGATCAGAAAGTCAGAACCAATATGCAGGCAATATTGCGTAACAAGAGGGTTGAGTACACTTGGGTCTTTCGTATCAGATTGACATCGCTACTCCCTGATCTTGTGCGTGCCCCCATGCACAAGTACAACCACTGAAGGTCGTTCGTCAGCAATCTGAACCATCTGTCGCATCCTATCTTCGTATATTCTCGCTTCTAACAATCATGAATTATGAGTAAGAGGAAGTGAAACTCTTCTTCCGTCAATCCAAACTATTAAGACTTTTAAGCCGTGAGATGATAGTTCGAAATGGACTATATCAAAATCACTAATGACAGCTCCTCCTTGTAAGAAATGGGCGTGGATCAAGTTGTTGGGTCCATATCTCCATTTTATTTTATTTTCTTGTAATGTACTAGTTGGAATGGAGCATTTAGTATTGCCTCCCTTTTAAATTTATATATTATATAATATGATTTGCTTAGGATAAAAAACACTAGTACTATAAACCAATAGATATTACAGCCTGATCTTCGTATAGCTTTGGAAGTTTATTAGCGGAGATCAGATGATTACCTAGCTAGTATATGTACAAAATTAATGTTCATGTTGCCTTTTGATGAGTTTATGGCAGAAGCTAAAAACAAGCACGCTAAGTATTTGAAGAAAAGTCTCAATGGAGGCAAAGTTCTTTCATTTGTATTTCTTGTATATCTCATTCACGCTTTTACATTGCATTTCCAATCCATATTTATACAAGTATACCAAGGAGAACAATCTGATTACAATTTGATCATACGGTATACAATTACTCAGTTGGTTATATGAGAATCTTCTAGATATGAGACAGGTGTCATATCCTCATTTATGCTTGGAAGATTCCTTCTGAAATCTGTTAAGATATTAGAGTGCTGCTCACGCTCATGGGAGCAATCTGTTGCAGTGGCTGAATCTTGAGAATTAGGTGCCTTAATAGCCCCCCGCGAGTCAAGTGGCACCGGAGAGATGGTGAGACTTGATTGAAGAAAATTGAAACGCACAGTAGAGAGAGGCTTCGTAAAAATGTCAGCAAGTTGATCCTTACTTGAAATAAAGGATACTTTGAGTGCTTTGGCAGAAACTCGTTCTCGAACAAAATGATAGTCAAGTTCGACATGCTTTGTTCGAGAATGAAGAACTGGATTCATGGACAGGTAGGTTGCACTGAGCTTATCACACCATAGTGCCGGAGGATTGGACAAGAAAATTCCCAGCTCACCAAGTAATGATTGTAGCCATAGTAACTCACAGGTAGTGTTGGCGACTACTTTGTACTCAACTTCAGTGGATGATCTTGCGATCGTAGGTTGCTTTTTCGAACCCTAGGATACCAAGTGAGAACCAAAATACACACAGAATCCACCAGTAGACTTGCAATCGTCAGGGCAACAAGCCTAGTCAGCATTCGAAAAGGCAGAAAGATTAAAAGAAGATGAGGCAGAAAAATGTAAACCAAAATGAGAGGTAAGACGTAAATAATGAAAAAATCTTTTAATAGCTTGCCAATGAGGAATTCTAGGACAGTGCATATATTGGCAAACCTTATTTATAGCAAATTAAATATCAGGTCTTGTGAAAGAAAGGTATTGCAAACTGCCTACAATGCTGCGATAAAGCTGAGGATCCTTCTAAGGCTGTGTTTTGATATGGTGGTCATGGGGGTGGAGACTGATTTGGAATTATGCATGTTTGTACATTTAAGAAAGTCAGTGATATATTTAGTCTAGGACAGAAATAAACCTTGAGTATTTCAAAGGACCTCTATACCTAAAAAGTAATGCAAAGGGCCTAAATCCTTAACTGGAAATGATGCACTCAAAGAGGCAAGAATTTGAGAAATAAGCAGATTACTAGAACCAGTCATTATTATGTCATCCATGTAAATTAATATAAAAACAGAATCAGTGGAATTTCGAAATATAAACAATGAAAGGTTAGATTTTGAAGTATGGAAACCAACAGACAACAATTTGTTACTCCATTTCGAGAACCAAGCCTTAGATAGACTTATGTAGTTGGCAGACATGAGAGGGAAAATCTGGATTTGTGAACCTCGGCGGCCGACGCATGAAAACATCCTCCTCCAGGTCACCATGCAAAAAGGTGTTATGAACGTTTGACTAGTGCAACGGCCAGTATGAGGAAACAACAATGGATAGGAGCAGCTGAATAGTTATTGGCTTCACAACCGGACTGTAAGTCTCCGTAAAATCAATGCCAGCTGCTAATGGAACCCCTTAGCAACTAGGTGTGCCTTTGATCATTTGATGGTTCCGTCGGCATGCCGTTTTGTTTTAAGGACCCACTTAGACCCAAGAATATTGAGATTGGAGGAATAAAGGACCAAATCCCAGCTCTCGTTAAGGATAAGGGCATCAAATTCAGAGGTCATGGCAGATTGCCATTTAGGGTACTTGTTAGCTTCAGTGAAGGATGAGGGTTCTTCTAGTATCAGGGAAGGGGATGATACAGTAAGGTGAATAGAGAGTTTGGACTTTGGCCAGGGTGTGGTGCCATCGGTTTGGTGAAGGGGAAAATGGACTTGATTGTGAGACCTTATGAGCATGGGATGAATGGAAGAAGACGAGGGTTGTTGAGAAGGGTTTGGGAAAGAAATAGGTTGCGGCGCAGAGGGAGGGGAACTCGGGGACGATGACCTAGCTGGAGAGGAAGGAGGTGGGCTTAGAGTTAGAGTTGGTGATGACTGGGCTGAGGTAGGCGTTGGGGAGAGATGGAAGACTCAGGAGGTAATGTGTTAGTGGGTTGAGGAAGCAGTTTGGGCCAAGTAATGGCTGGAGGGCCAGAATAGGTAGATGAAGGTGAAATTAGAGGAATTGGGCTGATTTGAAGAGAGAGTCTAGGTATAGATGAGTCCAGAGAAGCCGAATGGTTATAGGATTCACAACCAAACTGTAAGTCTCTGTAAAATCAATCCCGGTCTGCTGATGGAACCCCTTAGCAACTAGGTGCACCTTTCGTCATTCGATGGTTCTGTTGGCATGCTGCTTAGTTTTAAGGACCCACTTAGACCAGAGAATATTGAGATTGGAGGAATAAGGGACCAAATCCCAGGTCTAGTTAAGGATAAGGGCATCAAATTCAGAGGCAATGGTAGAGCGCCATTCAGGGTACTTGTTAGCTTCGGTGAAGGATGAGGGTTCTTCTGGTATTGGGGAAAGGGATGAGATAGTAAGGTGAATAGAGGGTTTGGACTTTGGCTAGGGTATGGTACCATCGGTTCAGTGAAGGGGACGATGGACTTGATTGCAAGACCTTGTGAGCATGGGATGAATGGAAGAAAACGAGGGTTGTTGAGAAGGGTTCAAGAAAGAAACAGGTTGCGGCAAAGTGGGAGGGGAACTCGGGGACGATGACCTAGCGGGAGAGGAAGGAGATGGGCTTAGAGTTAGAGTAGGTGATAACTAGGTCAAGGTAGGTGTTGGGGAGAGATGAGAAGACTCAAGAGGTAATGTGTTAGTGGGCTGAGGAAGTGGGTTGAACTGGATCTAGGCTACCGAACAGTAGAGTTAACTGCAAGAGAAGTCCTTGAAAGCAGAGTGTTAGTCTAATGTCTAATGTGAGACTCATGATTCAAGAGGTAGCTAAAAACTTAAGGAGTAGAAAGGGGATCAGGGCGTGTTGTTAAAGAGGTGACAAGACGTTCATAGTCACTACCAAGATCCGCTAGTAAGTAAATGACGACCTAAGATGTTGAAAGTGGTTGGCCTGCAGCACCCAAGGTTGCTGTAAGAGACGTGGCCTTTCTAAGTAGGTAGTGATAGAGTCAGAGCCTTTTTTGAGGGTGGCTAATTGAAATTGTGTCTACATGATATGTGCAGAGGATTGAGTGGAAAACATAGTCTGAAAGGTGTGCCAAACCTCTTGAGAGGTAGGACAGTTCAAAACTTGAGCAAGAATGGTGTCGGACAGATAGGCATTGACAGTAGAAATTATTAATTGATCTTGCAAAACCTAGTTATTGTAATCTAGATTCGGCAAGTTGTCAACAACCGAAGGAGGGGGGGAGATTCGTGCCATTGACAAAGGCAAAGAGACGGTGACCTTTAAAAAATGGGACTATTTAGGCCTTCCATAACAAATAATTCTCATGTCTAAGTTTAATAGTGATCAAATGGGATGATAAAGTGATGATGGTAGGGTTGACGGTGGGGGAGGGGGAAGAGTGGGTGATGTTGGAGGACTCTGGGTTGGCCATAAAAAATGTATGGATGTTAGTCCTTGGGTAACTTGAATACCATAATGAGTTTATGGCAGAAGCTAAAAACAAGCACATTAAGTATTCCAAGAAAAGTCTCAATGGAGGCAAAGCTCTTTCATTCGTATTTCTTGTATATCTCATTCACACTTTTACATTGCATTTCCAATCCATATTAGACAAGTACACCAAGGAGAACAATCTGATTACAATTGGATCATACGATGTACAATTACTCAGTTGGTTATATGAGAATCTTCTAGATATGAGACAGGTGTCATATCCTCATGTGTGCTTGGAAGATTCCTTCTGAAATCTGTTAGGATATTCGAGTGCTGCTCACACTCATGGCAATCTGTTGCAGTGACTGCTTCATGAGAATTAGGTGCCTTGATACCTTTGAACCCCATAAACGAAAAATAATTAAACAGATCAAAGATCAAGAACACATGCAACATCCTGAATCCCTTTTGTGTTATTTAATAGGCACAATATATATCTCATTTAAATAAGTAATTAAACTACCAATAAACTTTAAGAGTTTTATTTCAACTCTGTGTCCCACACACCCATCTTGATAGAGTTTGGAATAGCTCAAAACTTATCAGTTAATAGATGGGATATAATGGGATAAGAAAAACTTCTAAGATATAAGATTAACTCTATATTTCTAATCACAGTCAAACACAAAACCTTAGATTTCTGGATGACCAGAAATCTATAAATAGTACTGAAGGGTTGAGAGTTCTCACCTACAACATCATTGCACCTCTAGCTATCGAGAAACACTTGTGAGGCTAAGTTACTAGGGTGATCTTTCTCTCATAGTCAAATCAAATTCTTCATCAAATAGATAAAAAAGGGTACGCCTTTTAACTGTTGTTGTTTTTATAATTGTGGATCATAGAAAATCAAATATCTAATTATTAATGTTCATATAAAAATATTAACATGTGGTATCAGAGTTTTAGGCTATAGAATTTTTATGATCTCAAGAAAATATACCGTGAATATGTGCTTTTGTGTATTGTAATTTTATTATGTTGCGGAAGATTGAAAATATTACTTTTTGACCTGACAAAATATTTTATGATGTTGTTTTTAAAGCATCAAACTCTACTTTTTTGAAAGGATATGTAGTGATACACTCACAACCATTAATTTATTTCAGTTTTGATGTACCTATTTCTCCTATTACCATAATTTGCATCTGCCTTTGATTGGATGTATTTCATATATTGTATATTTTTACATTGCTGCATGTTGAGGAATTGAAAAACTGATTATTGTGTTGTGTATAATGATGGAGGAGAAAGTTGAGAAACCATGAGTCGCCGAGTGTTTCGGGTTTTTGAAATTTTTTTCTTATTTCTACCTTGCTATATTGTATTTGTGCTAGTTAATGGGTTGAGAAACCGCCGTGTATATATGTTGATGGAGCCGCTGTGTTGGCTAGTGGGTGGTGGTTGGCAGCTCAACATGTAAAGAGCGGCATAAAGTGTGGCGCAAAGGGTTGTATATTCCCAAATCAGCATTGCCCCTGCCCGATTGTGAAACCAGTCGTGGGTAAAGGCTGTCGGCGCTGGGAACCTCCTCCGCAACACCTTTGAGATGGTGCAGTGGGCTCTAAAGCCCATTGCCCGCGATGCACAGCAGTGTTCCTGTAAGAAGAAAAAAAAAAAGGGAAAGCATGAGTGGAGGTGGACATCGGCGGCGGGAGGAGACTGGGGATGCCATGCAGTCTTTTCCCCCGTCGGCGATGTCCACGGTTGCGCCAAACCAAAGGGAGTTTGGATTCTCCCAATTCAGTGTACACGGCGCTGCAATTGTTGATACAAGAAGAAGAAACCCTAACTTTTGAAGGGCCTAGGCCAAGCCCAAAGAGAATTAAAAAAAGAAAAAACCAGAATCGAAATCGGGCCTTTAGGCCCTATACAATAGGACAGAACTAAGGTCTTTGTTGACAAAAGGCCTCACTAATGAATTGGGTTTCAGCTTAGGTTATTTGGACCGGTCAGATTATATTATAATATTATTTATATATTAAAAAAATATAAAATTTTATTTTTCTTTTATATGCATATTATTATTGTTAAATACATGTTTTAAATTAAATTTTCTATATATGTTATTATTGGTATAGACATGTATTAAATTAAATTTTATGCATGTTATTATTGTTAGATACACGTATTAAATTTTATTAAGTTTTCTATACATGTTATTATTGGTATATACATATATTAGAATTTTATGTCCATGTTGTTATTATTAAATACATGAATGAATTGATTATTTTGGCTCTTATTATTATGCCATGTATATTTGTTTATCCAATATAGGGCAAATGATTTACATCAAAACTTAAGAAAAGATTGGTTGCCCAAAGGTACAAGATTTTTTTAATTTTGGTGACAAATCATTAAACCCCATAGTAAAGAGGATATGATGGAGTGAACACTTTGTGTGTCAAGATGTACTCCCAAATGAGGGTCTTGAAGACACTACTAGTTCATCCATCAAAAGTAAGGTTGGATAGAACACTTTGTATGTTAGAGTTTACTCCTAAAGGAGAATTCTAATGATACAATTAGTTCATCCGCATAATTTAATACTGGTGAGAACACTTTGTGCATCAAGATCTACTTCTAAATGACGGTCTTGGTGACACTACTAGTTTATTCATAATTATTAAAATTCTGATTATTGTTTATAAGTGTCTAACTCAAAGTATTATGTAACAAAATTTTCTTGCAGCAAGCGTACCTACATCACTACATTTATAGAATTCATATGTTCCTGTTTTAAATGGCTCTAATTTTTCTAAGTGAGTTAAGTGAGTAGGTTCAGCTTAAGAGTCCTTGACCTAGACTCATCACTTACGAGTCCAAAACCACCACCTATCACTGAGAGTAGTCAGAGATAAGAGTGAGTCTAATGTTCATGATAATGACCATATTCGAAAATATAAAAAATTCACTCCCTAGTACTAAGGATACCCAAATTGTTTTGAAAAATGTTGAAGAGAGGTTTCGGTCCACAGATAAATCTTTAGCAAGAACACTTATGGCTAAACTTGCCACCATGAAATATAATGGTGCTAAAGGAATGCAAGAGCATGTCTTTGAAATGACAAATATTGCTGTCAGATTACAAACCCTGGGAATGAAAGTGGAGGAGTCCTTCATTGTTTAGTTTATTCTAAACTCATTGCCATCTTAGTATGTTCCATTCTAGATGAATTATAATTCTATTAAAGATAAATGGAATGTGAATGACAAGCGAGACTAAAACAATAAGGACATTAATTTGCTAGTTTTGTGACTAAAGAATCTAGAAAGAAAAAGCATCATCATGACAAAATGAAACGAACTGGACCACCAAAAGGAAAGCAGCCTGGGAAAGTTAATCAGGTTCAACATAACAGTAGCAAATGCTACTTTTGTGGGAAGCATGGACACATAAAAGCTAAGTGTCCGAAACGTAAGGCTTGGTTTGAAAAGAAGGATAAGCCACTTACCTTTGTATGTTTTGAATCAAGCTTTGTAAACGTTCCCACTAACTCTTGGTGGCTAGATTCGGGTGCTAATGTTCATGTTTCCATAACCATACAGGGATACCTTATAAGCCAAACACCAAACCCTAGTGAGCGATTTATTTTTATGGGAAATGAGAATAAGGCTGAAGTTTTAGCCATAGGAACTTTTCGTTATCGACTTTGCCTCGATAATATATTTATTAAAAATACATATACCTAGCACCATGAAACATGTATTGGAACTAAAAGAAACATGATGAATGAAAATTCTTATGATTTTTGGCATAAAAGATTGGGGCACATCTTCAAACAAAGATTACAGAGATTAGTAAAAGAATGGATTCTTTCGCATCTTGATTGTACTAATCTTGAAATGTGTGGATTGCATTAAAGGAAAGCAAGCCAAACATACTAAGAAAGGCGCCACAAGAACTAAGGAACTTCTTGAAATAATTCACATAAATATATGTGGACCATTCTCCACTTAATGCTTTGGTGGAGAAAAGTATTTTATCACTTTTATAGATGATTTTTCATGATTTGGATATATCTATATGCTACATGAGAAATTTCAAGATGTTTTAGTACTTGAGGTATTTATCATGGTGGTGGAAAGACAGTTAGATAGAAATATGAAAATCATCAGGTCTAATCGAGCTAGAGAATACTATAGAAAGTATGACGAATTGGGCCGCAATCCTGGCCCATTTGCCAAACTTCTTGAACAGCATGGCATTGTTGCACAAACCACAGTACATGATGCCAGGGACGCCATAGTAGAACGGTGTTGCTAAAAGGCGTAATCGAACTTGAAGCAATTATACCTTACCCAAATGATTGTGGGGTGAAGCCATTTAGACGACAATGTATATCTTAAATTGCGTTCCTTGTAAGTCAGTTTCAAAAACTCATTTTGAGCTATGGACTGGTAGGACACCAAGTTTAAGGCACATGCACGTTTGGGGTTGCCCAGCAGAAGCGAGACTTTACAACCCCCATGAAAGAAAATTAGATCCTATAACAGTAAGCAGGTTCTTTATTGGGTACCCAGAGAGATCCAAATGGTATAGGTTTTACTGCCCTAATCATAGTTCGAGAATTATGGAAACAGGAAATGTCAAATTTATTGAACTTGGCGAGATCAGTAGGAGAATTGAACCCAAAGATGTGATCATTGAGGAAGTACGAGTAGATGTCCCTATACCTACATCCTCAGAAAAGATAATGGTTCCTCTAATTGATCATCACAATGATACATTGGAACAAATAAATGATCCTCCATCTCAGAATGATAATACCACTGGGGAACCAAGTTCGGAGTCACCAGAACAGGTTGTTATACGTAGATCTCAGAGAGATCGAAGACTTGCTATTTCAGCAGACTATGTGGTATATCTACAGGATCTGAATTTGACATTGGGACAAGAAAAGATCCACTAACGTATTTACAAGCCATTAAGGGAAGTGATTCTAGTAAATTGATCGATGCCATGAAAGAATAGTTGAAATTCATGGATCAGAACCAAGTTTGGAATCTCGTTAAATTGTCTGAAGGGAGTAAAAGAGTCAGGTGTAAATTGGTCTTTAAGACCAAACATGGCTCAAAGGCAATGTTGAACAATATAAGGCCAGACTTGTTGCCAAGGGTTTCACTCAGAAAGAAGGCATTAATTACAAAGAGACATTTTCTCCAGTATCTAAAAAAGATTCTTTCAGGATCATTATGGCATTGGTGGCTCATTATGATTTAGAGTTACACCAAATGGATGTGAAAATGACATTTTCAAATGGAAGTTTGGATGAAGAAGTCTACATGGAGCAACCAGAAAGCTACTCAAAAAAGGACAAAGATCACATAGTATGTAGGCTTAAGAAATCAAATACGAGCTTAAGCAAGCTTCCCGACAATGGTACTTAAAGTTCAATGATATCATTAATGCATTTGGATTTAAAGAAAATATCGTTGATCGATGTATATACTTGAAGGTCAATAGGAGTAAGTTCATAATTTTGATCCTGTATGTTGATGATATCTTGTTAGCTAGTAGTGATCTTGGCTGACTTTATGAATCCAAGATTTTTCTCTCTAAGAACTTTGAAATGAAAGATATGGGTGAGACATCTTTTGTGATCGGAATCAAAATCCTCCGAGATCGAAGACAAGGACTGTTGAAATTGTTTCATAAAAGTTACATAGAAACAGTTCTTGAAAAATTTGGCATGGAAAGTTGTTCATTGTTGGACACTCCAATATCAAAAGGTGATAAGTTTAATGTCCTAAAATTGAGTGGCAGCGTAAAAAGATGACAAAAATCTCCTATGTTGCTGTTGTAGGGAGCTTGATATATGCATAGATTTGCAGGATGCTAGACATTAGTTTTTGTAGTCGGCATGCTTGGGCGTTACCAAAATAACCCAGGGATGTCTCATTGGAAAGCCACAAAGAGGGTATTGCGATACTTACAAGGAACTAAAGATTACCAGCTTACCTTCAGAAAAACCGATAGTTTGGAGGTAACTGGATACTCAGACTCTGATTTTATTGGTTGCTCTGATAGTAGGAAATCCACTTCAGGTTATGTTTTCCCGTTGGCTGGTGGAGCGATCTCATAGAAAAGTATGAAGTAAACAATCACTGCTTCATCTACAATGTTGAATTTGTGGTGTGCTTTAAGGCCACAATGCATGGTTTATGGTTGAGGAACTTTATCTCAGGGCTTGGAGTTGTGGACTCTATAACCAGGCCATTGAGAATTTATTGTTATAATTCTTCTGCAGTATTTTTATCCAAAAATGATAGGTATTCTATAGGTGCTAAGCACATGGAGCTCAAATACCTAAGCATTAAGGAGGAAGTACAAAAACAAACAGTGTCTATAAAACATATTAAAACTATGCTAATGATAGCAGACCCATTGACAATGGGTTTAGTAGCGAAGCAGTTTAAAGAACATGTTGATAGAATGGGTCTTATGATATGAACATGTTAACAAGCTTGTAGACGTTTTTGAATTCTATTTGGACACTTAATGATATTTATTATGGCTGTTTTGTTTTTGTTTTCTTGTCTTTTCACTTAATATGTATATTAAATGGTGTGGATGAATGATGACAAGGTAATGTCTACAATAGACATGAATTGGAATCCAAGACATTACAGTATTCGTCTTAATTATTTCAATTAAAGATCGTATTAAATTAAGTTTCTGGTGTTGTGGTATATGGAAGGGAATTTGTTAGTTATATAATATAAGGACCCAATACTCTCATTAGTAGCTAGTTTGACATTGATATTGCGGAATTCATGAAATGTATTTTGAGTTATGAAAAGTTTCAAGAAATGATTTTATATAGTATAGTTAATTTTCTGTAATAAACACATGAACGAAAAATATTATTTTATGGGCGTATGGGCCAAGTGGGAGAATGTAAAAGTTTTATTTAAACTCTGTGTCCCACACATCCATCTTGTTAGAGTTTGGAATAACTTAAAACTTATCAGTTAATAGATGAGTTATAACGAGATAAGAAAAACTCCCAAGAGATAAGATTAACTCTAAATCTCTAATCATAGTCAATGTGACGTTTCCAAATTTCGCTTGGGATTGAACGAATATTTGAAGTGTCGAGACATGGAACACAAGGTTACCTGTCCTCGTTCATGACATATAAGATGCAATGTTTCTAACATGCATCTAGCATTATGCAATATTTGCAGCGGATAATTTTTTTCTTTAGTAAGACTATGCACCAAACTGAAAGTATCCCAAATACTTCAAACATATTTAATACAAAAAGACATACTAAATAGCTGAGATCATAACGCTAGTCCAAAATAGTTATGATCAAAAGAGTACTGGAGATGCAACTCCATAGAATAGGTAATAATTTAAGTTAACTACTATATTAACAATGATGTCACTCCGTCGCTCAGTCGACTGTGTCCAGTTAGTCGAATTCCTGTTCTTCTTCAGGTCCTGTGACAAGATCTACCATTCGGGTGGAAATGGTAGTGGGACTATCAGTGAGATTTGGTTACAAATCTCAGTAACTTAAAAGAAAACCTTCACACAGGTTAATGATGTGTGCATGGTAGTAAAAATATGAATGCATAATTAAAATCATAAGTAATCATAGCATAACTTGACATACAACATAACATAACTGACATAATTTAAACTAAAGCGTGAACTGAACTTGACTTGCTTAAACTGAACTGGACTTCAACTAAGACTTAACTTGACAAGAACTTGATCTGAAACTTGACTTAAAATGAACTTGATCTGAGACTTGACTTAACATGAAATCATTTTCTTTATCTACTTAAACTTATCTTTTTGGGTACTACATGAGTTCCCTAGAGTCACGTGTCCCTACCGATTACCGCATCACATTACAGGTATATGCACAAGCTCTAAGTGCGTTATGACTGATACTGCACCAACCATATGTGCCATGCTCTATGTGGTCCCCATACCTCGTGTGTCATACTCATGATGGACCCCAACGAGAACTGAAATATGTCTGGTATTTGCACCAGCTGAAATGTGGCTCCATCGGCATTATGGCCTAACGCGCTACGGTGACCAGCTAGTTAGGCCCCGTCCACTACCCGTTGACTATATTTCTTTAACTCAGAAAATTTCACACCTTATTAAACACTCCAGCGTGAACAAAGAAGTTCCACTAGGATTTTACCCTATCCTAGCACTTAGGGTCGTGATTGACATGACTGTTCTCGAAATACACAACTGTATTCGAGATGAAACGTGACTATAGCATGAAAGGATAGAAGTCATGATGTAACACGACATGACTTGAACGTAACTCAAAATCTACGACTTACTTGAAATAGAAATATTCATAATATGACATAACATATGACAGGTAACACACTTAACATGACATACTTGCAACATTGAATATTACATGACATGACATACATGTAACAAATGGCATACTTAACTTAACATGACATACTTGCAATGTATAGCAATATGTAAAAGAATATCTTGTGTAACAGATAAATAACTTGTGACAGAATAAATTCTGTGTAACAGATAATTATGTAATGATTTGGCATGACACATGTTATAACATACATACATACATTGCAGTTCCTTTACTTATCACTCATACACATTAAATTGCAAGTAAGTTAAAAGCTAAGTTACCTCGATCTTCGTATTTTCTAGACAAAACTCAAACGCGATCACGAGGAACTGAAAGTAATGATTTCTAAACGTTAGAAATTAATCACTAACAATTAGAAATATTGAAAAATTTCAATTTAGAATAAAATTACCATTTTAACATGTGAAAAAATGATCATTTTACCCATAACTTAAGGATTTTATATCTTAATTCTAAAAATCACCAAAATTTACATACTTCATATAAATTTTATCCTAAAATCAAATATCTATTCAAAAAAATTTAAAACTAAACACAACCATTAACATTCTATAGGGACCGAAATTTACATAGGCTATTTCCTTTATTTTCGTTTCTAACTTGTTTTGATCAACCTCTTGATCCATGACTTATAAAGATGTGATCTTCAAATCAAAACATCACATGGTTTTAAAAAGGTGTCCTAAAATAGATCCAACTTTCAAACTCAAGATCACATGGTTACAAATCAACCAAAACATAAATTTAGCCAATTAAGAACATCATCACTTTGGCCTAACGGAATATCTCATTGCATAAAATTTCATATCTTCGAAAATAATATGAAATATATTCAAAACAACATTCTAACAAGTATATAAGAGACTTAGGATCCTCAAATAAAAATATCAAAGCTATTGGAATAGGATTAAACCATAAAAGATTTAAACTTTCTCAAAATAAAAACTGTTTTTCCTCTTCCAGTTTCTAAATTTCTAGATCTAAGAAAATCATTCACCAAAACTTTTAATCAAGCAAAAACTCCTCAAAAAATAATCATATACACATGTTAACAGTACTCTATAAAAATTTCGGACCAAGATCTATCCTTTAGCTTGGTAAAAAACATTAAACTACAACACACTCTCCAGTTTATCGCCCAAATTAATCTTTCTGGGGTTTGAATAATTTTTGATCAATCAAATGATCTCTAAATGGAACAAATAAAATATCGACGTAAACTAGACTCAAAAGGGAACAACTTTCATGAAGGAAACTTTGTGAGACAACACTTACAAAAGTTTCTAATAAGGCGTTCAACAGAGATCAGAAAAACTGCCCGAGAGAGTCTTTTGTGTTCTATCAAGGAAAAATGTAAAGGATGATTGCTTTTCGTGGGAAGTGGACATGAGAGCCTCTTACACAAGATATGGAAAGTGATAGGACTGAAATAGAGTTTGAGTGTTGGCCTTTGCTTCCCATTACAATGAACAAAAATCAGCCTAAGATCTTTTCTCAGNTAGAGTTTGAGTGTTGGCCTTTGCTTCCCATTACAATGAACAAAAATCAACCCAAGATCTTTTCTCAAGGTGAAGTGTAAGAGTGAAAAAGTGAGGTGGCCTTTCAGATATTTTTCTTCAAAACCTTCTAGAATCTCTTTTGGAAAGATCTGGTCAACCAAGTGGGGGTGCAAACTTAGCCAAGAAGCAATGCTAATGAGACCAAATTCGTCGGCCTTAATGTGCCTAAACCAAATGGGCCTACATTTTGGGATTTTAAGAGAGTTTGGGTTGCTATCAAGCCCAAATTCAATATCACTTAGCGAAATCAATTTTTCAAAGTTAACAAGGTTGGATAATGATGTTCTAACATAAATTTGAAGGATTAATAGCATGTAGAAATAATTTAATCAAGCAATTAAACACAATGTTAGAAACTGATTCATTTAGATTTTGGAGGTCAACTTTATGGTTTGGATAAAACCGTTTAAGATTTCGTTTTCAAACATGCTTCGTTTTCAATCATGATTTTGGGTTCACAGTTGGATTCCAACCATATAAGATTTCACTAGGATGGAAATCTTCTTTGGTTTGACACAATTTGATTGGTCGGATGGAAAAATAGGTTTTTGCTTAGGTGGCATGATCTCATACCTTGATTCCTTCAAATCCATAAAATGTTCCTCATGGTGCCATGTGTCTAATACTATTCACTAAGTGTGGCTAAGATCTTGCCAAGTATCCAAATCAAACTTTTCTAATCTAATTTAGACATTCTACACTGATTTTGAAACATTGCAATTTGTGCGCTTATCGAGGTTACTATTCACTCCAGAAAAGTGAATTATAAATTTATTACTAAAAAATCCTAAATATTCATATTAACCTACAATGAAAATCGTTTACTGAAATTCAACCCCAAAGTACCCCTAAAAATAATTTCATAGTTCTAAACAAGTGTTTCGTCCGAAAATATGAAAATAAACTTACTGCGCCATAAAATCCTAAACAATCAACTGAGTCTAATGGTGCAGACTATAATGCATTTTGACGCTTATAACTATCTTAAATAATTAGAATCACACTTTTGGCACCATTATGGGTGAGAATCTGGCGGTCCGGACCGAAAAAATGGGATCGAACCGACCATTTTGGATCGAACCAGACCGGACCAGATCGAACCGGTCCAGTTCGGTCCAAATTTTTTTGGACCGAATGTATTCAGTTCGGTCCACGGTCCGGAGGTTTTTCGGACCGGACCGGACCGGACCAAAGGTCCCTAATTTCTATATATTTTTTATAATTTATATATATAATTATACTATATTATAATTAAGTATAGACTAATAGTATAATACTTTATATTAATACTATTATATAGTTATACTAATAGTTATATTAGTTTAGTTATACTATATTATAATGATTTATTATAACTTATTAACTATATTATATATTAGTATAAGTTGTAATGATTTAGTATAGTTATAACTATTAACTATAGACTATAGTTATACTTATACAATTATACTTATACTAATATTACTAATATATAGCTATAGCCTATACTATATTACTAATACTCTAATACTTTATAGTTTATACTAATACTATTATGTAGTTATAATAATAGTTATATTAGTTTGGTCATACTATATTATAGTGATTTATTATAACTATATTATAAAATAGTATAAGTTATAATAATTTAGTAATCACTAATAATAGTATTAGTAATAATTTATATCAATGTATTATTATATAATATATTGTATTAGTATCACTATACCATTATAATATATAATTACATGTACACACAGACACTGTCACACTATATCATTATAGTATTAGAATCATAAATTATAATATTTATAATACATTGAATTTTAGTCATTTACTGTTTACATACTCTACGTTAGTGATAAATTAGCAATTAACATTTAACATTATAAATATAATTATCATTAATTATTTTTTAAATGAGTTAATTAAATAATTCACATTAAATAGTTTATTTAATTTTAATTTTACTAATTTAAATAATCTTTAATTCATCTATGTGCCAAAAGAAATAAAAGAATCATAAAAAAAACACATGGGAACTACCTTCCCAGAAATGGCGTCGTTTGATTCAAAATGGGTCTCAAACGGCACCGTTTTAGTCACTGCAGGCCAAACAAATAACTGGGTTGCGTGAAACGGCGTCATTTCACGCAACCCAGTTATTTTTTTTTTCAATTTACTTACCTGAAATGGCGCCGTTTGGGTCCAATTGAGAACCAAACGCCGCCGTTTCAGGAACAAGCTTTGAGTCTTCTTAACCCACCTCCCCCGAAACCGAATCACTTTCACTTTTCCCAAATTCCGTAGCTCCTCCCGCGAAAACCCTAGGCGTCTTCAGCCACCCCACCGTCCCCTCCATCGCAGCAGGCTCGCCGCCACTTCGTAGTCGCCAGTCGGTACTCTCTCTCTCTCTCTCTCTCTGTGTGTCTGATTTCTTCAAATGCTCGACGGGGATTAACATCAATGTCTATTATAATTTATCTCATTACAAAGCACAATAGCTTCTTCTACTAGCTAGTGTATCGGCACTTTTTACAGAGAAATAGACATTAGGAATAGGAATAGCCTTTCATACTAATTTATCCTCAGGAGATGGTAAGCCCTTTTTACGGGAGAACATAGTTGAGACCTGAGAGGGTTTGGTTAGTTTAGTAAGATAAAATAAAAGAAAGAGTTTTGCCAACATAATTGATCTGTTGTATTTAATCTGAATAAATAGTCATACATTGTAACAACTAAGAGAAATACAAGGAGAAAAGTAAGGAGTTGAATATGGAATATACACATTTAGAGCTATTGTATATTTTTGAATATATTTACAGAACTGAAACTATCAATGTTGTTTAGTGTTTTTAGGTAGTTGTTGAGTNCGAGCAAGTCTCCAATTGAGTGAAAAATATTAACCCAGGCTGACCAATAGAGCTGTTTTAAATTCTGGGCTGAGCCTTAACATCAAAAACCCATGTGATGTACATTCCAATGCTTGCTTGATTAGCTTTCCCTCGAAATGGTTTCCAGATCTTATAAAAGGGAGTAGCAATTTAAGTGAATAGTTGATAGTTGATACTAAGAATTCTGTGGGTTTTTTAAATGACTCAATTACACTAAATTAGTTTCAATAATATATTTGAAATTATTAAAACAAATTTTGAAAATGGTCAGACCATCTCTTGACTCTTGAGGGTGGGTAGCCAGCTCCAAATGTTTTTTCTTTTTTCTTTTTTTATGGATAGAATTTTTTTATAATTTGATTCATTGTAGATATACTTTCTATTTTTCCACAAAGAACTGATGTGTCAATTTTCTATTAATGGATGTAAAATTGTAAATGACCTAATTAACAATTTAACATCATGCCTTGATTGAAGTTAACTTACCCTATCAGTTGACTAGTGCTTGCACATGTGGCGCTTAATGATATATGCTGTGCTGTAAGTTTGTAATAAAGCAGTCCTCTATCTTTGTCATTTTCTGATCTTGACATTATTTGAAATGTTCTCCCCGTACATTTGTTTTTTTGTTACATTTTTTTTAATTTTTTTTTCCTTGTTGCTCTATATCATTTATTAATGTTTGTTTTCTAATTATTTTGTCCACTTGTGATCTTGACATTATTTATAGATGGAGTCTTCTACACATGATGTGCAAGAGTCAACACAAGACATGCCTCCACCCCCACCTCCACCCCCATCCAATATAAGTGAACAATTAGTTGGTAGGTCACAAAGAGGTAAAGTTAGTTTTTTCGTTTGGGATCATTTTACAATCATACCAAAAGGTGATCCAGCTAAACCTAGAGCTGCATATCATTATTGTGGTACTTCGTATGCATGTGATACGAAGACCAATGGTATGAAAAACATGAAGAACCACATTGAGAATCAATGTAAGAAATCTCCGTTTAAGAAGAGGGATAAATCCCAAATGACTCTAGGTTGGAAGGTGGAGGGAGGAAGTGGTAGTGTTAGTGGAGGACTTGTGCCTGTTGCATTTAGTGTTGAGGCTTGCCGATAAGCCTTAGCAGAGATGATTATTCTTGATGAATTGCCCTTTAGGCATGTTGAAGGAGAGGGTTTCAGAAAGTTTATGCTTGTAGTTTGCCCTAAGTGGGTAGGGATTCCATCCCGTATGACGGTTGCCAAGGATTGTTTTAATTTGTTTTTGAAAGAAAAATAAAAGTTGAGAAATGCTCTTCGAGGGCAGCGAATTTCCCTCACCACGAATACATGGACATCCGTGCAAAACCTAAATTATATGTGTCTCACAGCACGTTGTATTGATGATGACTGGAAGTTACACAAGAGGATTCTTTCCTTTTGTTTGATTGAAAATCATAAGGGTGATACACTTGGTAAGGGTATAGAGATGTGTTTGATTGATTGAGGGCGACTAAAATTTCTTGCACTCACTCTTAATAATGCAAGTTCTAATAATGAGGCTGTTTCTTATTTGAAACAAAATACCAAGTATAGGAGAGATACAATCTTGAAACATGAATTCTTGCATGTTCGATGTTGTGCCCACATTTTGAACTTAATTGTTCGTAGGGAGTTGAAAGAATATGATGAGTCTATTGCGAAGGTGAGGGGGTGTTGTGAAGTATGTTAAATCCTCCCCTTAAAGGTGGAGTTTATTTAAAAAATGTGTGGGGTTGGCAGATATTCAATCCAAGGGCCAAGTTTGCCTAGATGTACCGACTAGATGGAACTCCACCTATCTTATGTTGGAGAGGGCTTCGAAATTTAGAAGGGCTTTTGATCGGTTAGAGGAAGAAGATCCGTGCTTCATTGGTAGTTGATGCCGGACAGGATACCGATTATCCTGTAGGCTAGTTCCAACAGACGATTCACAGGAGAAAATTCGCCCAACACCAGATAAAAAAGTCTCTAGGGTTTAACGGAATATTATAAAATCCAACAAAATCCCCCAAATCAGTCCACAAGCTGGACTGTTATAGCCAAAAATCGTGTTTATCCGAATTTTGCCAAAAATAGCAAAATCTCGGAAGTCACTCTAAATTGAAATTCAAAATAAAATAAGCAATCTACAAAAAATCCGGCCCAAATTGGATTTAAAACGACTTCCTAACTGACAAGCGAAAAATTACCATAAATAGTAAAAAATAACTAAAACTAGTGATTCGGAGGGAAAAACAGCAGAATTTGAGGTCGAAAAAAGGCACATGGAGCCATGCTCGATGTGGACAGCGTTTGCATCGAAAGGAGCTTTCCGAATTGGGGTCTTATGTGCGATTCCGACACCCGTAGCCAAAGTTATGGCCAAAAGACTGAAACACACTCAAAACGGCCCCAATGAGGAACATATCACAATCAATTCCTGCCTTTGCGCTGATATGCCAACTCATGGTATCTCAGCGCCATCAAGGTGCAATCTGACAGCTCAGCATCATCTGTCTCGGATCCCCATGCATCAGTAGTTTTGGAGATGATGAAGATGACGATGTCGATGATAAAGATGTGGGCCATGTGGCGAATAGGAGAAAGTCAAAGAAGTTAGGGCCTCCCAATGCATCCGATTGGGAGAAAGTAAATTTGTTTGTGAGGTTTCTTCAATTATTTCATGATGCAACTTTACGCTTCTCGGGGGGTGAATATGTAACTTATAATGCTTTTTTTTAGAAGTTGGTTACTATTAAAGATGCCATTAACATGGAGTGTGAAGAACGAAATCCTGTTGTGGGATTAATGGCCACAAATATGAAGAGAAAATTTGACAAATATTGGGAGAACTTGGAAAATCAGAATATGTTGCTCTATGCTGGTGTTATTCTTGATCCTCGCTACAAGATGCGATATCTTGATTTTGGGTTGGGACAAATGTATGCACATGATAATGCAAAAAAAATTGATTTTAGTTGGAAGGTGAAAAATGTATTTATCCGCATGTATGAGGCATACAGAGAAAATGAATAAGGGCATTCTCCTCAGCGTACAAGTTCCCCACATGAAGATGTATCTCCTTCAGCTGACAAGATGGCGAGTAGAAAAGTAAATTTGATGGCCCAATTTAAGCAACAATTACAGTCAGAAAACAGTTTAGAAAGTAAGTCAGAGGTTGATAGATATCTAGCTGAAATATGTGAGGATCAAGATGATAGTTTTGACCTTCTAATTTGGTGGAAGGTGA
>QEOT01006742.1:75881-95726 GCA_003123785.1 Pterocarya stenoptera
AAAAAGGAAAGGAAAGAAAAGGAGACCATCCATGTAAAACTTGTAAAAAGCAGCTGTCTTGATCAGAATTTGATTTGATATTATCAAACACATTTTAGTCTTTTAGTTTGTTTAAATTACTATATAAAAACAAAAGAATTTCTGGACCAAAATCAGAATTTCTTCAGCCCCACTCAAAAGAATATTTGTTTGGTAATCTTTTCTCTTTTCCTTGTTCTTTCTTTTTTGGTGGTTTACTCTGAGTCTCTGATCTTAGAAAATCTGGAATGTGCAAGCAGTGCACCACATGTCCACATCTCAAAAATCCTTCATTCATGGTGAGATATTAGAAAACAAAAATAAATTAAAAAAAATTAGGTAGCATCATAATATAATTATATAAGTCATTTGCCACTTGCCAGTAGAAAATAGTGGAAAATTATCTGGATGACAATTAGTTACTTTCAAATGCTCCATGATTTTCAATTATAGTGGATAAAAGAAATTAAGGGGGGAGGTGCTCATTGTTCGTAGAATTGAGATTTCAGTGAGTGCTTACTTTCCAAGTCTATGATGTTGGTTAATAAGTCTAAGTCCAACACCGATGACACCTGTTATGTTTCCATGTCAAAAATAAATTAATGTAATAGTATTAATTTAATAAATTAATGTTCAAAATGAGAGAGGATAAAAAGAGGCAAACTAGAATTTTCAGCACTCAATATTCTATCTTGTTAACTGAAAAAAATGGAAGCTTATATTGTTTTTGATCTTCTACTTCATACTATTATTATTATTATTATTATTCACCTGTTTTGTTTGTTTATTTTCTTGGCAATGAAGTAGTAATGAAAACTAATCACATGGGTCAAATTCAGAATAGATGAAAGCTGAGATGAAAGCTGAAATTTCAATGTTGAAGATTACGTAATCCCAAGAAGCTGCAATTTTAATTAGTTTTGTTTCTGTATTGCTTAGAAGTTAGAAGTTAGGTATATAATTAGACACCAGTACTTGTAATAACTTTTGTATTAATTAGTTCTGTTTCACTTCATTTTATAATTTGTAATTTGTAAGTAATAACTTTTGTATTATTATTTTGTATTTTTTTTTTTTTTTGCTTTTCTAGTTTTTTATATAGATTAGTTTTCTTTTATCATTGCATTTTTTAAGATCAAGTGTTTTTTTAGTATTTTTAGCTAAAAAATGTACAAAATTGAAGTGGGCCAAAAATAATTGAATTTGGGCTCAACAAAAGTCAAATTTAGATGGGCTGAATGGCCCATTTGGAGCATGTCCAGACCGAATGGACCGACCCTGGACCGGACCGATATCACCCCTAGGCACCATAGTGAATGATAACACTGACTATGTTGACAGACTAAAACCTATACGATTGGTCGATTCATGAAAACTTATGAAGTTTCCACGAGGTTCCTAAAGTCAATAGAAATTTCATCTTTGAATTTCTAGTGGGCTATTATAGCCAAATACAAAATCTTAGATTTTTTGATGGCCAGAAGTCTATAAATAGTACTGTGGGGTTAAGGGTTCTCAACTACAACAGCATTATGTCTTTATCCATTGGCAGACACTTGTGAGGCTAAGTTGTTAGGGTGACATTCTCTCATAGTTAAATCAAATTCTTCATCAAATAGATAGAGAAATGTACATTTTTTTAATTGTTTATTTTTATTATTGATCATAGAAAATCAAAAGTCCAATTATTAATATTAATGTTAAAATATTTAACATAAACAGCTAGCTAGTAGTTTGGAGGATTAATTTCCATAGAAAACAGTACTGACCAGGACAAATTAAAAATAAAAAACAAATGATCATCAGACTCCACAGATGCGTACGTTGTACATGCATGATACCTAGAAACTTGTTGCGCGCTTTTCTTGGTCCAAATTGGATCGGTTGGATCAGCAACCGATGCATAGCTAGTGTTCGAAACACAATGTAATATTGATCATTGATATTACAAACACATGAACAAAACCAATAAAGTTTTCATCCCATCCATTTGTTCGTTTTTGGTAGAACATGGGGCTCTCCCGATGGGCTTCCGACATTGGTTTAATTTTTTTTTTTTTTAATCTTAGTAATTAAAGAAGTATTTTTTAATAATGTTGTAAATTATTATTTTTTAAATATTAAAAAGTATTAAAAAGATTCACGAAAAAAAAAATAATAAGAAAAAAAGAAAAAACAGAAATTGCACTGTCGAGATCTGTGTGGCTGTAGAGCCACTCTTGTAAGAAATAACATTGTTTTGTTTCCTCGATGCATGCATGGAATGACGTGAAGTCGATGCTGATTTTTAAGTCCTACACGTGCAGTACTGTTTTTCTCAACTCTTCCCAGTTCTGAGCTCGATTCTCGATCTCAACAAAAATACATGTATTTTCTAATTAATTAGTGACTGGGGTTTAAGATTTAGTTGACTGTATATACTATCCCATACGGTAGATCATGATATGATCTTTTTAATCATGCTTTTTCGAATCATATACCAAAATTAGTTGGTATGCTTGCGTAAAATTGCAAATCATCATGTTTGGAACAAATTATTAATACTACATACCACACTCTCATCTTGCTATATATAAAATATATGATACTTTTATCATCTTCAATACCGCTTTATCATATATAGTGGGACGATGAAAATAGGATGATTAGAGGATAATTAAATGCATAATTCTCCATATTCATTACGTTTTTCTAACTGATTTTGCTAAAAAAGGGAGAGATCTAAGCGTATTGGATATATATACGTTACTATAATAATTATTTTGTACAGAAATCATCACACACGTACATTGATCATGACATGATTATACTCTGTATTACAGTATGAGTTATATATGATAATATATTTAAACAGACGGTCCTTGACGGTTGAACATCATGTATATATCTACACAAGTAATTAAAGATGTGATTAATTGGCTAATTAATTAGGATACGCATTACTAAATCACACATGCATGCATGCCTTTATTGAACAAATATCATTATAATAATAATATTGTACGTACGTGGTCGGTGTTGATCATCAATGATGATAAGTTTATAACGTACTTCTTGTTGTTTAATTAAATAATGCATGACATAACTAAACAAGAATAATATAATATTTTGTTTAATTATATAATATATTAATTAAGTCTAGATTACTACAGAGCATGCATGAGCTGATCAGAAGATCACTGTATATCTTTCTTGGAGTACTCTCAAAAGTTAATAAAATTATACTCTTTCCAATTAGCTCGATCCTTCTGGAAAACCAACCAAAAAAAAAAAAAAGACAGAGCCAACTTGATTCGCATGAATTTATATATATATTTATATATATATATATATATATATATTATATAGGGTTTCCTCGTGAATTTGAGCACAGTCCTCGCTGTCCATATATAGGATCAAGCCCATGTGCCCCGAGATGAACGCTGCTAGCTGCACAAGGAGTAGTACTTGATCTACTCCATCATCAGTGACTGGATAAATTCCCCAGCATGCATGCTTTTTTGAACATCGATTGATCAGATCAGATATATTATATATAGAGCTAGAATCATATCATCAAGCATATATATATATATATCATTAATGTCTGTTTCTGACATTTAATTATATTTGAAGTTTTGTTTGTGCCTCAGACGCACGACTGGCTTATTAATTTTACATGCTTGTTTGTGCTAAGATCATGATCAAGATTGGCCGACTCATGATCATGTGGAAGTATCTCTGAAAATTACTCACGAGTTTCTGATCTCCAGAGATGGCTAGCTAGTTACTTGAATATACCAAAAAATAAAGGAGAAATTAATACTTGAGTTTACAATAGTTCTTTTTTCTCATCAAGTGAAGAAGTTTTAAGTTAGGATCCGATCTCTTATGATCGTGGAGTCAAAGATTCGTGCATGGGATAAAGATTCTTCAACGTTTTACAATCTGCACAGGAAAAAAAAAAACTGGTTAATTTAAGAAATTAAAATTCGTGAACAAGCTGTAACCGGGGAATGTTCAGATCATGAACAAACTGGGATTCTTTTACCTTTGACATTTATAAGAAAGAAAAAAAGAAAAGAGAAAATGTAGTATTGAGTTATATATATAGGCTACATAAGGGACCACTATATTTTGTTTTCGTGGGTTATTTATTTTTTGATATAAAGAGGTTGGGAGTTCCGAATCCAAGTTTTCTATTTGGAGAACCAGACCATATGCCATCAGGCCATCAAACTCTTGGCTCGCGGGTTATTCTTGATTTGAACTATGAAGAAAATATACAAGCAGAAGCTAGGAACGCCAAACAGCAAGTAATCTCCTATGGCTATGAAGAAAATAATATATTTTTTGTGGATTTTAAAATTAAGTACTAATTTAAATATGCTAATACCATTGCTTTTGATTGAGTGTATATATATTACTGATGAGATCATTCCGAGTACTCTTCCGGATATTGAAAGGCCACAATTGCAGCACTTACATAGAGAAATTAATCACCATGTTGTTCATCACCAAATATCACGTACGTCTCTGGCCGGAAATTAAAACAAAAATATCACAATAATTTTATTTAAAGGTATAGAAGATTATATATATATATATATATTTGTGGTCATTAATTGCTTATAATGGGGTTACCTTGCCTATTATAGTTAATTATCTATATATATGGCTGATTAAGAAGAACATAGGATTCCAAATCGGGTGTGCTGCTCTAAGCCATATATATAATTAGATGTGAAGATCAAAACAACGAAAATAATTTGGATACTATTTTTTAACTATTAAAGGCTGAGTAAGGATTCTAAAAATCACGTGCATACGTCATTAACAGGTCGATCCACATATACAGAAGATAATAATAATTAAGAATCATGTGCTAATCAGATTGCAGAAATATATATATATATATATATATATATATACCACTCTGGCAGCCATGCATGTTATTGCAAATTAAATAATTAACATTCAACATTTTAATTACTCTATGCTAATGCTAGTAAGAGGCCAGGGGCCAAATCAATTGAAAAATCCAAATATGCATATTATATATATATATATATATAATATTACCCTGCTTGTGATTGTAAATTCCCTTATTGTTGCGTTTGGACAGAATAATTTGGATTTCAAATCAAACATATTTCCAAACCAAAGATATCGAAAAATTTAAAGTACTCTTGTTTAGTCTTGATGCAAATGCAAATCTAAATTTTAATATATTTATGAGATCCAAATACATGCACTATTATGAGATTTCCCTTTTGAGGAAACGTCAGAATATCCGAATTTTTCTATTTTAGTGTAGTATACTATGCATCCTCATTCCGTTTCGTTCTAAATTCCAGTATGTTTTGGTCAATTTCGGTCATTCAGGCCTAAATACGCATTCCGGATTCAATTCTATATTATTTAATGGCATATTTGTAACTCTTTTCTGAGTTTGGTTAATATTTTTGTAAATTTCAAATTTAGATGACATTGATGTAATTTTAAAATTTAAAAGACATTTATATAATTTCAGTTTTTTTGCAACTTTAAATATGTCTCCTCATTCTCTCTATTTTTAAATAATTTCATTTTTAATAATTTCTAAACTCTTTTATATTTTTCCTTTGTTTTTTTATGTGTCTCAACTCAAGTTTGTGATTTTTTTAATATTATCTTTTAACACCACTACCTTTTTTTGTATGTTTTGAATATATATTCATTTTATAAATCTCCACTTCTTCCATACATATATATATATATACATACATACGTACATATTTAAACATATAAACTCATAATTAAAAAAATAAATACATGCGAATGTAAGTGTGTATCATATATATATTTGTGTGTATGGCTATATATATATAATTATATATATGTAATTTTGAGACGGTACACCAGAATGCACTGGTATCAAAATATTTTGTTCCAATTCTTAAATTGAAATGATTATCTAAACAGAATTTAAAATATTGATAAATTCAACTATAAAGTAATATGTAAATATTATTTTCAGACTAACTATTGTAAGTAGAATAATTCTAAAATTCATTTATGAAGGGCCGCGAACCTTTTTTTTTTTAAGAGTCAAGATCACATATCCAATAGTGACTCATTCCCACTTTTATTAAAAAAATCCTCACTTATGGCGGAGGAATATCCAAAGAACAAGGACCCTGAAATCTTAAACCTCACGAATAAAAAGCCCCAACGTCCCAACAAACAATCCCTTATAACCAAAATCAAAGTCAACATCTAAGAAAAGGAATGCCAAGTTTATCCATACGAGTAATACCCGAAATAGGGCCATGCATAAAGGTATCATCACCAAAATCTTAATTAACCCCTCGCGTCCCTTGTTTAGCCAGAAAGTCCGCTGTCATGTTTGCTTCTCTAAAAATGTGTCGAAATCGAACATTGAGCTCCCCAACAATAGTTGTAATTTCCTCCCAAAAATTCTAAAGAAACCAATACTTACACACTCCTGAAACCAACCACCCAACTATGACCATTGAATCTAACTGAATCTGACTCTACCAAAACATCTCTCAATCCCAATTGCCTGCATAGCCGAAGCCCATCAAGGAGAGCTCTACACTCCGTAATGGTATTAGTAGCATGACCATAAGAATGAGCAAAACCAACCACCACTCCACCTTGAGAATTTCGAATAATACCTCCCCCACCTGAAATACCCGAATTCCCGCAAGAACCTCCATCAACATTCAACTTAACCCGTTCTCTCTCCGATGGTTGCCGTGCAATTAATTTAACTTTCCTTGTAACAACCAGAATAATTGAACAACCTAAATCCTCCAAAATCACCCGGTCAAGGGAGCCTTGGCACTAGAAATGTTTTATCTTGCTTGACATTTTACTAATTAAAATTTTAATAGATTGAATAATAGCATCCAAATTAAAATTCATACCTTCCATTCTAGCCGCACATCAAGCTCTCCATAAAGCTCAGGAAATAGCAATAGGGAGAGCCCCCCGAAGCCAGCCAACTTGCGTAGACATGAAAGCTCGCTGCCACCAGAAACTCATCAGACACTCCTAGTTTCAAATCTGTGGAACTCTCATTCGGCATGTAGTCGCAAACAATTGCCATATTTTTTGAGCTCCTACTCCTCCACATAAAATGTGATTCAGTGTCTCCAATTGTGACTGTTCACAGCACTCACACTTAGAAACAATCGGTATGCGTAGCTGCTGAATAAGGCCATTCACCAGTATAACCTTCTTCTTAACCTGCCAAACAAAGAAAGACATCTTTTTTGGAATCCAATTTTTCCACAACCATTTTTTCCATGGGCATATATCACCATATTGTCTCACCAGATGCCAAGCGGACTTGGTACTAAATTCACCATTGACTGTGGGCTCCCATACACATACATCCATTCCCGGTTTTAACTTTATAGCCACATCATATATTTTGACGAGAAACTCTTCCGAAACGAGCTCCCGCAACACTTGAAAACTGGCCCTGCTTCTGTAATAACGTCTGCCACCTACAAGTCCAAATGCCCAACAACAGGTAAATGAGCAATTAAATGACCCTCTCTTAACTAGTTGTCCTACCAAAAATTAACATGGTCTACCCGAATAATCCATCGTGAATTCTGTAAAACCTGAGGCATGAGATCTAAAACCCCTTTCCAAAATCGAGACCCAGTCCGACATTGCCTTACAGAAAAAAATATGAGAATTGCCAATATATTTGGAAGTAAAAAAATTTGACCACATCGACTTATCATTAATAATCTTCCACGCAAATTTCATTAGTAAAGAAACCTACACCTCGTGCAAATCCCGAATACCCAGCCCACCTTCTTTCACCGGCATACAAATTTTGCTCCAAGATATCCACTTCCTTTCTTTATTCTCCACTGACGAACCCCATAAAAAATTCAAAAACATTCTCTTTATCTCCGATATCACTCCTTTTGGTAAATTCAAGACAGAGACCATATGTATAGGCATACTATTCAAAACATCCTTGATTAGAACAATTTTACCTCCAAAAGAGAGAAACTTGCTCTTCCACCCTGCCAATTTTTTTTGGATTTTCATCAAGAGTGAGTCAAACACTCGGATAGTCATGCAACCCACAATCAAACGTACGCCCAAATACGTGCAAGGGCAGCTACCTTCCTCAAAACCCGAAATCACCTTCAATTCATTTTTACGGGCAGCCAATATAGAGGAAGAGAAAAACATTGAAGATTTACTCGGATTAATCAATTCACCAAACATCAATTCATACCTATGCAATACTTCCACAAGAGCCCGAATAGATGACTTATCCCCATTAGCAAAAATCAGAATATCATCCGCATAAAACAAATGGAAAATCAAGGTACCTCCACCCGGGTGGAACGGCTTGATCCAACTTAGACCAAACTCTTTATGAAGCATACGAGAGAGAATCTCCTCTGATAAAATAAATAAATAAGGAGAGAGAGGGTCACCTTGATGAAGCCCACGTGACGGCTTGAAAAAACCTTTGGCACACCCATTCAATAAAATCGAGTAAAAAGGAGAGGAAACAACATTAAAAACAAGAGATCGCCACTTCTCTGAAAAACCCAACCTATGTATGATCTCCATAAGAAAATTCCAATTGACTCGATCATAAACTTTGGCCATATCAATTTTCATCAAAACATTACCCCCTTTTGCCTTCCTATTGATGCCTTGAACCAGTTCCTGAGCCAACGAGATATTCTCAAAAGTGCTTCTACCTAGAATAAATGATCCTTGCTCAGGAGAAATACTTTTATCTAGGATAGGCACCAAACGAAAAATCATATTCTTCAACATAATTTTATAGATAATAGACCAAAGGCTGATTGGTCGAAACTGACCAAAACCCAAAGGCTCATCGACCTTCGGAATCAGAACCAAATTCTTAGCCCCAAAAAAGTTGAGAGTGGTTGTCCTGCAAAAAAATCCTTAGCCATATCCAACAAATCATCTTTTAAAATATCCCAAGCAAGCATGAAAAAACCAGCCAAAAAATCGTCTTGACTCAGACTACTATCCGCTAAGATAGACCAAAGAGCTTGCTTGAGTTCTTGAGAAGTCGGATCAACACACAATGCCTCATTATCATCCCTGGAAACCACTGGCTGTAACAGCTCCAATTCCTCCATGAGCCTCTTAACCGACATATCTATGAGCAAATTTTGGAAGAACGCAATAGCCCCTTCCCGAACCTCTTCCTCCGAAGCCAACGTACAACCATCTTCCATAAGCATTTTTTCTATTTTTTTACTCCTCTTTCTGAGCCGTAAGGTACCATGGAAGAACCTAGAGTTTTCATCCCCTTCAACAAGCCATTTGACTCGAGACTTCTGACAGGCCAAGACCTCCTCTCTGTGTACCCATTGCAGGTGCTCTTGCTTACACTTTAACAAATCAATTTCGATTTGAGTTGAATAGGAATGGAACAAATTGACTTCCAACCTAGTGATGCAATCTTCCAACTTTTTAAGCTCAATCTCCACTCGGCCGAAAACCTCTCGGTTCCACGTCCGTAAGACACGTTTCAGCTTCTTCAATTTTTTGCTAATTCTCACCATGGCACAGCCTACAACTTGCTCATCCCAAACCTTCTGCACTAAAGGAAGAAATTCCTCATGAGATCCCTACATACGGAGGAACTTGAATGGACGAATAGCAATAACTCTGTCTCTACTTAGTTGAACCAACATCGGCACATGATCTGAAGAAGTCCTTGGCAAATACCAAACCGTAGCGTCACCAAAGAATTCCGTAAAATGCACATTCACAAGGATACGGTCTAACCGAGTCCAAATTCTTCTACCCCCTAACCTCCCATTACACCACGACAAACGATTACCTTCATATGGAAGGTCCACCAGCACACACGCATGAATATAGTCATTAAAATCCCTCTTCACCAGAGTAGCCTGCAAAAGCCCACCCACCTTTTCACTATCATCTTGAATAATATTAAAATTCTCCCAATAAACCATGGTAGCTCACAAGCATTTTGAGCTTTTAAAAACTCTCATAATTCCACTCTTTTATTCTGAAAGCAACTCACATATACGAAGGTTGCAAAAACCTGAAAATTACCATGAACAAACTATCCACTAATTGCTTGATCCGACATTGAAACCAAATCGAACTCAACATCCATATTCCAGAATAACCAAAATTTTCCACCTACCTCCGCATTATTGAAACAAAATGGCATCTTCATCCAACGTGCCCATCTACAGCACTTATTAGAATTTAAAAAAGGTTCTAAAATGGCCACCACAAAAGGGTGACTTTTATTCAAAATGCGCTGAAGTCTACTCTTCGACGAACGAATCCCCCTAATATTCCAGGTAAGAATATACATAAAAAAAAAATTAGAGAAGTTTTTTGGAGCGAATGCCATGCTCCAACACCACAATCAATTTTTCTTTTCTTACCCCTTTTACTTTTTTCAGAGGAACATGCAGATCTGGCTTCGAATCAAAAGGTTTTGCTGCTAACTCATTCAATTCCTCTTCGAATATGCCGTTGGACCTTGCCTTGGACATAAAATCCATATAATGCAAATCTTCCATAGCAAACGGATCACTATCTCCCAACCCACCTAATTCAAACTCCAAGGCTTCATCCACTAGCCTCAAAATACTTCTTGGTTTAGAACTTTCCAAAAATTCTTGGTCATCATCCTCATCCTCCACCGTTGTAATGTCGAACCAATTATCCCATTGCTTAGATGGTGTACCCACCAGCGGATCAGATGCTTTCAGTTCCTCCTCAGGCAGTGGCACACTGTCCATACGCAACTCCTCAAACGCCAAGTCCTCTGAAAAACAACACAGGCCTCGTCCAGACATTTATCAAACACTTCACTTGTCGGCGAGATGAACCAAACACCCTTGGCTACCCCTGCATTCTCCACCCTTCTTATACGGATAGTCTCTAGAATGACTTCCCTTCTCGATCTCGACGATTCCCCCACCACCGTCTCCGTAACCAATAAGGATTGTTCACCACCACGGTTTCCTACTACTTTCCACTAAGTTTTTAAGGCCTATTTATTTCCTTCGGCCTGCCTTAAGCTTTGTGTATTCTTATTATCAGCCACTGGAGGCTTTCGCCGGGAGCATCTTGCCTCAAGGTGCCCATGTTTTTTGCATAGAGCACAAAACGAAGGCATCAATTCATATATAATCTCCTAGAAGTGACTTAACGCAAGGCCTGGGGGACCCAACCAAAACGACTTGCGCAAATTCTGGGAGACATAAACTTCAACACAGATACGCGCGACCTCAGGACGAGTCACACACGCCATCGCATTATCCCTCTTTAGGTATTGGCCGATACCATTCCCCATACTACGTAACATCGATTCGTGAAAATAATTTGGAGGTAAACCTAGCAGCGTAATCCATATCGGCACCCACGGCAAATCCTCGTCTTCCACAAAATCCGGTGTCCAATGAAAAACCCGAAATGGAACTCCATGAATTTCAGAATTACCGCGCGCCATCACACTAATAAAATCCTCCTCTGCCACCATTCTAATCAGTACATTCCATGGATTACGTAATTGCCCAACCACCAGAGTCGATCTCAACCCCAACGATTTTTTATAAAAGCCCGAATATGATCAAGGAAAGGACGTCGACGGAGGAATTTCAAAACCACTGAGAGCTGGAATGGCTCTGCCAACTGTTAAATCTCCGCCTTCGAAAACAAGAAAAACATATTACCATCCTAGAACCGTGGCTCCCTTGGAGGAACAAACACCTTTGGCAAAATTTGTGGCCTTGTAGCCACCACATCGGCAAACCCCCTTACCCCAACCGCACACACACGTCCAGTCTGTGCCAACAACCCCATTGGCCGCCCCTGATCCATGTCCAACCCAGCCTCCAGCCTTGTCGCTAGGGGCAGTGATCCGGCGGCTAGCACCATGGAGGTACCCTAGACGGCGCCCACAACGTAGAGAGAAAAACCCCCTAGCCACGTCACCTTTAGAAACTCTTGTTATCACCTTTCTGATTTTTTTGCTTAATTAATTCTAAACTCGTATCAAGTCACCTGTTATCTACCGTTGGAACTCTCTCTCTCTATTTTTTTTTTTTAGGTCTCATGGGCATCCACCATTGATGCTTAAGATGGAAGTAAATAACTTACATATATAGCTACCATAATATCAATTACTCAAAAACTTCTCCAAAGTATACTGGTAGGCCGGGTGTAATTGTGTAAATCACTTCAAACGAATAGTAGGGAACGATCAAGTAGTAGGTCATGATCATATCTTATTCGTTTAAATTTTATTCGAAAGTCAAACTTGAGCATTTTATTGAGTTAGATTTTTTTATTTATGAAGAAATCATCTAATGCTCGAGCAAATTCGAGTTTATTCATGAGCTGTTTGATTTTCTTAAAGTTGAATATAATATATATATATATATTATATTTTATAATTATCTACAAATTTTAAATTTTTTACTAATATCTTTATTAAGTTTATATATATACCCATATCAATGATTATTATTTATAATAATTCAAGTAACCTATTAATCGATTTTCTTTAACTTATTTAAATATTAAAAACATTATCATTAGAAAATATGAAGATAATACTATAAAAAAACAATAAATATGTAATTATTCTAGTTTAACTGAGTTGAACTAAATTTATACAAATTCTATCGTTTAATAATCTATTATAATCTTCTGTACACGAACTACCTATTGATCAGTAGAACTAAATTTAGAACCAATCTAGCTAAAATGATCATATTGAAGTATTGTTATTTATTTACCATCCAAAATCTCAAGCGGCCGTGGAAGTTGCCGCAAAGTACGCAGTAACGATCAGAATAATAAAATAAGAGAAACACTACTACATCCAATCTATTTGACTGTTTGGTCAAATTTCTTTTTCTTTTTTTATTTAGTGATTGAAAAAATAATTTTAAATGTATTAATGTATTTTTTTATTTTTAAAATTTTTTTAAATATATCAAAAAAATAATAATATTAAAAAAAAGCCACTATATTGACGGTATGCCATCAGTAAGAGTCCACTCATAAAATAAATAAATCTAGAACTAACGAGAAAAAGAAAGGCAGGATAAGTCGGTGTATTGCATGGGCCTTAGTGAGGCCACGTTGCATGCCGTGAATCTAGTTAAGGGTAGAACATGGGGTGTTAGGCCGCTTGACTAGCCAAAACTAAAAACAAGGTATCGTTAATCTGGGCTGTTCCTTGGAAACTTGATCACCATACTTAATTTGTAATTAATGCATGGTTAACACACAAAAATAGCTTAATTCTTAGGAGTTTCCAAGAAAAGTAATTTAACTTTAATTCTTAGAAAATTATAGAACGAACGTGAAATTGCGTGTGGAAACTGGCGCATACACACATCAAGAGAGAATCCAGTAATTTCCAGAGATACGCCATACTGTCCTAGCTCCCTAGAGCTAGCTAGCTATCCTTGTGTGTCTTTTCCAGTCTTGAGATTAATTAAATAAAATATTATTTTTTAATATTAAGATTTTTTATTATATTTTATATAAAAATTTAAAATAATTATAATTATGAGATAAAATGAAGTGAGATATTTCGTCTTAAAACTGGACTCTCTCTCTCTCTCTCTCAAATCCCTATTTAAATAGCGGCTTAACCCACGCTTTCTTCCATGCAATTGTCTTGAACTCCAGTAATACTATCCCCAACACCCACTACTATTTGTTATCTTGTGCACCTCTTTCTCTGATTTCCCCCTCTCTCTATATTAGCTATCTTCTTCAAAGCACCCCTCTCCATAGCTTGTGAAGTTGTGATCTCTGACAATTGATCTGTAGATAATAGATATACAGATTTCCTTCCCATTGTCGACTCCCTTGAGTTCCTGTTTAATTTGCATCTTCTTTCATTCACATTGTTGTCGTACGTACGTACTGCAATCATCAACATGTCTAGCAGAAGGTCTCGGCCGACGAGGCAATCGGTTTGCTCAAGGATCTCTGATGACCAGATCAATGATCTTGTTTCCAAGTTGCAACAGCTTCTTCCTGAGATTCGTGACAGGCGCTCTGACAAGGTGTTTCATTTTTCTCATGGCTTTACTAGCTTTGTTAAACTAAATTTCTAACTTTATAGCATATATAAATATATATATATATATATATATCAAGTTACAATGCATGTATTTTGCTTGGTAGATGTTACTCTGGAGTTTGGACTAGGCTTCCATCGGTCTCCATGAGCTAATTGAGCCCATATAAATGACTTTTAATCTTTAAAAAATATTTTAACCATAAAAGAATTTCATAAAATAAAATTTATAAACTGATATAGTTTGATGTGGTACGTCAGGTTGTAAAGTTACTTTTATTTTTAAAATAAATCTAATATATCATATTCATATGAAGTCAAGATCAGTATCTTTTTATGAAATCTATGTGTCTGTAACAGTTCACTCAATCTTAATCAAAAAGTTAACATCAATCGCCAGATCCCACCCAAGAAAATAGAAAAAAAAAAAAAAAAGGGAAAAGAAAGTCTAGCTAACTATTTTGGTCACATATATAGGCGCTAAAAATATTGAATATGATTTTGTAAAGTCGGTTTACTTTGAAGTCATACGTAGTTGAAGTTACGGCATATGGGACCACAATAATCAAACAGCCATATTTAGGTTCTGGCTAGCTATGCATTGGAAGGCTTTATAGTTCCATTTAATTGACTGAATGTAATGTGTGATTGTCGTAGCTAGCTTCTGTTAGATTTGTGTGTATTTCAAAGAGATCTAGAGAGAGACCGACCGACATACATTTTGCAGAATTAATAAATGATTTTTGCTAATTGTAATTAGTTTGGGGTGTTAATAATTAACATAATTTACTACGAGATTAATTATAATTAAAATATTAAAATATTAATAATTTTTCATCCTATATACTAATATATTAATGGGTGTGGCAGAAAACAAGATTATATAAAAATATATTTTTTCCTAGCTAATTAAATGTAGCCAATTAATTAATAATATCCATATATATGCTATAATTATATGTGCAGGTTTCAGCTGCGAATGTGTTACAGGAGACATGCAACTACATTAGAAGCTTGCATAAAGAGGTTGATGATCTGAGTGAGAGATTATCAGAGCTATTGGCAAGTACTGACACTGCCCAAGCTGCAATTATTAGGAGTTTACTCATGCAGAAGTAGTAGTAGTAGTAATCAGGATATCGATCAGTAAATTATTAGTCAGTACTAGTACTTCTATATGCCATTAATGGTGCCTGCATGGGCATGGCTACCTTTCGATGGTCGATCTTCTTAATTAATTTGTAGTACAAGTACGTATGTACGAGTTTCGTTAATTACAATTAGCTACCTAAAATAATATTGTAGCATGCAGTTGAATAATGCATGAGAATGATTATTAATCTATTAGACTCTCTTCGAATAGCGAAATGAGGTAATTTTAGATAAAAATTAAATAAAATATTATTAAAATATTAATTTTTAATATTATTATTATTTTAGAATTTGAAAAGATTGAATTATTTATTATATTTTGTGTAGAAATTTAAAAAAATTATAATAATAAAATAAGATGAAACCGCCTCTGTGTCCAAACTTAATTTGCGACGCTCTAGCTAGCTAGCTATACATATATGCTACAAAATTTAATAAAAGTACTACTCCAGCACTAGCATATTATATTTCTCCTGCCTTAGTTTTCTAATTCATCAATTATCAGTACTGAAGATCTGTACTACTGATCATGCAACCGAGCTAATTAATTTAATTAGCTAGGTAAATAATTAATGAGAATTGGCAGTTGATTTGCTTCGTTTGTTTTCAAAAAATATTTCATCTCATCTGAATTTTATCATTATAACTTTTTTAAATTTCAATACAAAATAAAATAAACAATTCAACTTTTTCAAATCTATATCATCTTATCCCATCTAATCATTACAACTAACTCAACTTTCAATACAAAATAAAATAAATAATTCAACTTTTTCAAATTTCAAAATAAAAATAATATTAAAAAATATATTCTAACAATACTTTATTTAACTTTTTAACTTTAATCTCAATTCATCTCATTTTATCTTATTTGATCTCTGAAAACAAACGAGGAATATTATAAAAAAATAAAATAAGAGCGCACGTACGTACAGGAATATTATAACCTTCACAGTGAAAGAGATCAAGAAACAGTATCTTTTGGTCTGATCAATATGATATCAAGATCTAATTGAACTTTTATTTTCTAATGAGTTTTGGTTGGGATATAATATACATGAAGCAATGGTACTAATATTGTACAATATTTGAGCGTTAATTTGTTAGGTTTCCACATATGTAGTGTTGGGTATAAAAAATAAAAAATGTCATGTTAAGATCAAAATGTATGGGCCGGCTTATGAGAGAATGAAAATTCATGACCAAGCAAATTAGATGAAGGAGATAAAAGAGATCAGGCCTGCAACATAGATACGAGGTAACATATAAAGCTAAAAAGATGAGATAAAGGTGAGTGGGGCAGCAATTGAAAATGGGTGAATTGACTAAAGACTGATAAAAAGGAAGACAAAAATTAAGAAGGGAAGGAAGATTGAAAGGGCAAGACACACGACTTGGATGGGTACTTCACTTGATCTACACTACGGCCAGTAGATTGATCATGTATAGTAAGAGGGTCTATTTGTAGGGAAAGAGACCAAAGTGAAATAAGGAAGTAAATAAATACAAGATCTCCTAATCAAGGTAGTATTCTAATCAGACTAGTCTACATATACATCAACTCCCCCCTCAAACTCTATATAGTGGAACCAACTTGAGTTTGGAAATAAGATCACCAAGTTGACCGGGTGGATGAGATTTCATAAAAATGTCAGCAAATTGATCTTGAGAGGAGATGGAGCAAAGAAGCAAGGTGCCTTGCTGAAGATGATGCCTAATGAAATGTCAGCAATCCACCGTAGGCCGTTTCTTTCCACGGCAAGACATGATCATAAAAATGTCAGCAAGCCACGCCAAGCACCGAAGCCAACAGCCCACGCCGTAGCAGTAGCCACTACATACACGGCAAACAGCATCCTGCATCCGTCTTCCCCTCTACGATGCCACCCTGCACCATGACCCATGTTACCCAGCCAGCACCCGACGCCAAGCACATAAAAACTGCCCCAACTGCCTCGTCCACAGCCCCTGTTTTTGCTCCATCAAAACAGAGCAACCCCATCGCCTTGTCCTCAAGCCAGTTCGGTGCCACCAGCCATGACAAGGGAGTTACACCAGCGCCGACTGTTGCCACCTCAGGTCCGTCGTCCTCCCCTCAGTAAGCCACTGTCATCCTCTCCGTTTCTCCCTCTCTTAGCTTGCTCTCTCTCTCATCACTCTCTCTCTCTCTCATCTCACTCACTCACTCTCTCTCTCTCAGTGCTCAGCCTTCGGCTCCACCAGTGTTTCCGCCAGATCCGCCTGTGTCTCCACCACCTCGCAGCTGCTCTCACGGTGAGTCTCTGCCGCACGAGTACCATGGGTCTAGCGAATATGCAAACTAAGCTATGTTTATGTTTTTATGTAAGGCCCTTTACGTAGGTGGTAGGAAGGATTAGTTTTATGGAATTATAATTTTGCCCTCAGTTTTAAAATATGTTGTTTTAAAGTTATATTTCAGTGGGTTAATTTTACGTTGGGCCTGTTTCCTTATTATAGAAAACTATTGTTTTTTTTTTTTAAGGGTGCTTCTGCTCACTTTTAATTAGTTTGAAAGTTGTTTAAAAAGAAAATATTTTATACGATTTAAATTATGCTATTAAATATAGATTTTTGTATTTTTAATTTTAGAACTAAATGGTAACTGTGTTTTTATTTTATTTTATTTTGAACGCTTTAAACCTAATTTAGTTTATTTTTATTAAATATTTATGATTTATTTTAATAGATTTTGATATAATTATATTATGTAGTATTAAATTTTATAGTTAGACTTCTATAGTAAATAAGTCAGGAATTAATATCTTACTTGGAGAAATTCAGTGGGTATTGATGGATTTGGAAAATGATGGTATTTTAGAGTTATTAGAATTTTAGGTATTGAGGAATTAAAATAGGTCAATTTTAGTATTTCAGATTTAAATATCGAAATTTGTATTCGACTGAAAATTTACGAAAATTATGTGATTATTTTATAAGTGAAGAGTAATTTTTGTTCAACATTATTGAGGAAAATTTCTGAAAAGTTAAAAAATCCAGGTAAGTGGAGTTCCTATGCTAGATTTACAATAGAAGAAATTAATTGAGGTTGGTTTGTAAGAATGTGCATGTTGTTTTAAAAAGAAAAGGTGAAAAATAATCTCAGTATATGTTTTACATTCACTCATGAGATATGTATAAAAGAAAAAAGAAATGCTTTTGACATGAATAGTATAGACATGAGCAATATTTGACATTGTTTATGAAATATGCAAAAGAGCAAATATGATATATATGAATTTTTGTATATATGATATGAAAATGATTTGGATATGTTTTTAATCAAATGAAAATTATATGAATACGTTCGGTATGTGGTTTGATATGATATGGATATGAAAACCTTTGGTATACTTATCTATTTTGATTTTGATTCTGAATATGGCTCTGATATGATGATACTAATTCACGTGATATGGTAGGTATCAACATGATATGATATGATATGAGTGCACCCACTTTGGAAATAAAGTAGTCTTTTATGTGTGCACACTCGGAGCGCCGAGATTGAAAAATAAGAAATTTTACAATATAATACTGCCTGGTTTGGCCATTGAGGATAGTACAACCCTACCACGGGGGTTAAATATAGTATATGATATGATACGATACGATATACTATGATAAGATAAAGATGTTCAGTTATTTATGCCAAAGCGTTTTTTAATATGAAAAATAATTTTTTATTATGAAAAATTTTTTTTTGAATATGAAAACGATCTTTGAATATGAAAAGGATTTTTGAATATAAATAGTTGGTTTTTGATTATGAAAAAATTGAAGAGTCGCTCTGATTTTCTGATAACGCATTTATGAGATCTGCATATGAAAATGAAATGTTTTGTTTCTACATACCGAATTTTCTGAAAAGGCTCATGTTTACATACTAGTATATATTCTTTGTTTACTGAATTGTTAATAACTCACCCCTTAGTTTTATAACATTTTTCAGATAATTTTGATGGTACAACTGGGGATCAAGACTAGAAATCATGTATAAGACTATTTGAGCATAGTGGATCTAGTACAAAGATGATATTTTGGTTATTGGAGATTTTATTCGATAATTCTGTTTTGTTCTACTGACTTGGTATCTTGGAAGGTTGATATTAAATTTGAGATTTTTGTGATATTTAGATTAATCTTATTGGAGTAGTTAATCTGAAATAGTGAGTTGTATGTATCGTTGAAAACATTGGAGTCTATAACTCTATGGTTAGAAAATGATTTTGAGTGACAAGGAGTAACTCTTCAATTTATCTGGGATTGGGACGTTACAGTATCAAAGACAGATTTGAGGTTCTGCAAACTATAAACATATGAGATTTGGATATCTATGGGTTTTAGAGAATAACGTTCATATTTGAGGTGGAGGGATTTGAGGACTATAGGGATGATGATGTAGATATCTAAGGTTTGGAATTCTGTAGACTTTATTGGTTGAGTTTTCGAATATGAGGGTTAGAGTTTCTAAATACATAAAAAAAAAAAAAAAAAAAAAAAAAAAAAAAAAAAAAAAAAAAAAAAAAAAAAAAAAAAAAAAAAAAAAAAAAAAAAAA
>QEOT01006742.1:96209-144504 GCA_003123785.1 Pterocarya stenoptera
TTTTTTTTTTTTTTTGTTGGCAACTCAAGTTAGCGTTTTGATCATAGTACTTTTGGAAACTATTTTTTTATAATAAAGATTTTTCTTATATCTTTTGTAAAAAAGAGTTTTTCAATGATATGATCAATTTTTAACCCAACTACATTGTGTGATCCTCCTAGAATAGGAGCTAGTCAATTCCGTTTTGACTATCCACCCCATGGGTTTGTTTTGGCATATGGATTTTTGCGTTTTCGGATCACTCCAAAACAAAAGGATGGTAAGTTGTTGTGGGTAATAGTGGGTGGCCATTAGACATAATTGTGTATTTAATGGCTATTGATTGTAGTTGAGAATGTGAGAATGGAAGAGGGTATCTAAAAGTACAATTGAGTATGCATGGCTTTGGTAGACAAAAATCCTATTACATTATTAAAATGTGGTAAAAGTTATCTTGGTAGGTACTGAAAGGGATTAGACTCTGTATTGAGGTATTTATGGATTTTAGTTTTAAAAATTTTACAAGTTATCAGAGTGGTGCAGTAGAAGCGTGATTTTTGATAAGACAATGGTTTGGTGATCATTGGGAAATGAGTTACAACGCGAGATCATGTAGTTTTTTTAATATGGTGGCTTTAGATTTCGAGTTTGAGGATTTATAAGAATGAGATTTTTATTTTTTATTTTTGGGATCTCAAGCTAAGTTGGGTTCTTCATGATTGAGTGTGGGATTACGAACCTCAGATTTTGGAGAGTTCTTATAGCTACCAATTTCAGGTTAATAGTTCTATGTGCTATTTCAAATGAAGTTAGGCTAAGAAGTTGGGTAAAAGTTTTAAGAGGCTTTTAATCGAACCATTGTGGAAGTTTATACTTCAAGTTGGATTGTAGACTTACATGTTTGATAACCGATACAATGTGCGTGAGCGTGTATGTCTAAGGGGAATTATTATTAAACTTGAAATTCCATTGTTGAGATTTATGCTTAAGGCTTAAACTGTTCTTGAGTTATATGAAAATTGATACTAGGTGCATGAATGGGCATGTCAATAGGATTAGAAGGTACTTAAGGCATTGGGCAAAACATTTTGAAAAAGGGTTTAAATTTTTTAGGTTCGACAAGAATTATCAAGGATTAAAATAGGCGTGGAGTGAGTATAAGAGTTTGAGTATTTTAGATTTGGCTTTAGGTGTAACAAATTTAAAGGACGAAAATTTTTTTTAAGGAGGAGAATGTCCCAGCCCCAAGCCCATGAACCACGTATAGGAAGAGCCCTGCCCAGAAGACCCACACGACATCGTTTTTGGGTAAGACACCTCCTCTCAATTTCTTCTTCCCTGAACCAATGCTCCATCCCAATGGTTTCTCTCTTTTGCCCCCTCCTTTTCCCCCTTTTGAAATCTTCTCCCTCCATCAATTGCTCTCCCACTTGTTCTTCCATGAATCTCACTTTCTTTATTTTTTTTTTTACCCACGCCCCTTCAACTTAATTTTTTCTTTTCTTCACCTCTTCTCAACATACTCTCTCTCTCTCTCTCAATTTTATTTTCATCTCCTCGTCTACTCTCCTCAACCACCAGCCACGAGAACCACCCTACTCCTGCAAGACAGAAACCGCCGGGGCCACTGACTCAAGTCCTTGCCGCACATCATTAACACCACCGTAGGCCGTTTCTTTCCACGGCAAGCCATTGCCCAGAGCTTCCTCTTCCCACTGCTGCTCCAAGCCGCAGCACCTCCAAACCACGACAACCACCATTACCCAACGACATACCCAACGTAACGTACAGCTTCCTGTATTGCCCAACGCCGTAGCCATGCACCACGTAAAATACCATCATGTTGTTTTAAAGTTATATTTCAGTGGGTTGATTTTACGTTGGGCCTGTTGCCTTATTATAGAAAACTATTGTTTTTTTTAAAGGGTGCTTCTGCTCACTTTTAATTAGTTTGAAAGTTGTTTAAAAAGAAAATATTTTATACGATTTATATTATGTTTTGAAGTATAGATTTTTGCATTTTTAGTTTCGAAAGTAAATTGTAACTGTGTTTTTTTTAGTAAATTATGCTCACCTAATTTAGTTTGTTTTTATTAAATATTTATGATTTACTTTAATAGATTTTGATATAATTATATTATCTAGTATTAAATTTTATAGTTAGACTTTTATAGTAAATAAGTCAGGAATTAATATCTTACTCAGAAAAATTAAGTGTATTGATGGATTTGGAAAATGATGGTATTTTAGAATTATGAGAATTTAGGTATTGAGGAGTTAAAATACGTCAATTTTAGTATTTCAGGTTTAAATATCGAGATACGTGTTCGACTGAAAATTTACGAAAATTACATGATTATTTTGTAGATGACGAATAATTTTTGTTCGATATTATTTAGGAAAGTTTATGAAAAGCTAAGAAATTTAGGTAATCAAGGTTCCTATACTAGATTTGTATAAAAATTAACTGAGATTTGTTTGTAAAAATGTGCATGTTGTTTTAAAAAGAAAATGTAAAAAACAACCTCAGTATATGTTTTGCATTCACTCATGAGATATGTATGAAAGAAAAAAGAATGAACTACTAATCTCAAACAACTCTTATGCTATAACTTCCAAACTTTTCTGGTATTCTATACCTTTGGCAACCTAATGACCACTCCCAAAGTCAACCATTCATAAACATAATTTGTACAACCAAAATATTAATCTCTACTTACAAGTATCGCCTTAAATTTTCAAATCACCAATAGTTCCTTAAAAATCAACACAAGATTTGAATCCTTAATCATATCACAAAATACCATTGAGTACAAGGTAGCTCAACACTTACTAACCAGAAAACTCTCACCACAATTGGTGGAAAATTCTTAATTTTCCAAAACCATAAATTAATACACTTTCCTCAAACTCATCCAGAAAATTCTTGAATCTGCACTATCTATTATCCTTAAATTAATATCGATCAATCCTGAAACCTGTCACTATAGCCTCGAACTAATAACAATTATTTTTTTGGATTCAATCCAAATCTACAATCCTCAAATAAATACACAAACTAAATTAATACCTTCAATCCCCAAAGAAATATTCTCCTTAAAAATTTCTATATCACTAACTCAACTCTGATCAGCCCTATTTTAATGGTTATAGCCTAATCAGTCTCCAAAATAAATCAAGCTAGCACCCCAAGCTTGCAGAATTAAAACTTAAATCTTATTACTAATCAGTCATCAAATCTGCAATTCTAAAATCTTAAATTAAAATAGAATCACTTTCCGAAATTTGTAAAATAAAAGAACTTATATCCAATAATAAAACAATTGACTCCCGAGGCCTTCAAAATCTAAGATATTAAATAATAACCAATCATTTCCTAAAGTCTGCAAAACCTTAAACCTTTAGTGAAATTCTCATAAATCCATCCTTAAAGTTTGTTGAACTTACAACCTCCCATTCAAAAACCTCAGGTCATACCTCTACAAAATCTAAAACCTCAATTATCCTACTCTCCAAATAGACTACCCAGACCATAACGTTCCTTACAAGCCTCAATAATACCCAAGCAGACTAGTTTAATAAAAATTCAAGTCTACTACACTAAATATTAATACCTATCAATAGCCTTATCGGTCGTACCATCTTCCTACCATAACGTAGCCCTTAACCCCACTTAAGTCTATGAATAAAAATTTCAAATAAGAGCAAAAGTAACACCCAAATAAAATAAAGTAAAACAACATAAAATAAAATATAATAGAATAAAACCAATCAAAGATAACAACAAATAATAAATTGAAACCATTAAAAATAACATATTTCAAACCAAATAATTTTAAATTACAACTTTAAAAAATTTCTGGTACTTCACCTAAGGGACATGTGGCTTTACCCAGAGACGAACTGCTCTGATACCGCCTGTGATGCCCCGACTCTCACGTACAAAACAACATGAAAATCGTGACGTTAGGATGATGACAACACTGGTCACACATTCCAACAACAAGTGCCAAGTGTGTGTACAAGCAACAGTGTACAATAAAATAAGCAACGGATAATATAATAAGTCAACTAGTACAAAAATTTTAGTTAAATATAAATATCCAAATACAAAACGTTTAAAAGTATAAACCAAATATCCCAAAATATATACAAGAGCTAAAAATAAACATAAACCCGAGTGATCCCAGATCACTCCTCCGGCGGAGTCAAATCCTCAGGCTCGGCATCTGCATTAACAACATCAAAATCTACGATACTAGAAAATGGTACCATAGGTAAGTTATAATCCAAACAACTCAAGATAAAAACGCATTAATGCGACCAACATGCATGCATATGATGAAATATGCCTTAGCCTCAAAACATCATTTTCTCCGAAAATGAATATTTTCCAACACATGCCAAAATCTCATTTGACCCCAAAACAATAATCCAGACTTTTCCTAAAAAATTATTCGCATAAAAATATTTATTGGACACTATAGGCGGGAATCACAGGCGGGACTCTACCACCATCCCTGCTTATCGCCATCCCTATCGCGTGCACCGTAGGCGGGAATCACAGGTGGGACTCTACTACTATCCCTGCTTACCACCATCTCTATCGCGTGCACTGTAGGCGGGAATCACAGACGGGACTCTACCACCATCATTGCTAACCACCATCCCTATTGCGTGCACCGTAGGCGAGAATCACAAGTGAGACAATACCACCATCTCTGCTTACCACCATCCCTTTCGCGTGCATCGTAGGCGGAAATCGCAGGCAGAACTATACCACCATCCCTACAGTCTCTTTTCCTTTAAATCACATGAAAATTTAGTTTTCCATAAACACATAAACATGAATGCAATTATACGAAAATCTAATTTTTATTTATAAACATGAACATGCGTGCACATGCAATGTACCAGACCATCCTCAATACCCAACAATCAACCAAACATAGCACAATCCAATCACATAACCAACTAGTATATAGTAAAAGAGCGTTAGTGCAAAAATACATTTAAATCTCAAAAGTTATTTGGAAAAATACTTACAGTACTATAATATAATTTTCGGAGGATCACGGAAGAGCTGGAAGTACCAAAACAACAACTCCACAGTGTAAAATACATTGTGGTCGTAGGTCTCAAAAATCCACTTTTGAACGGGGTCAAATCAATACTTGAAATTGATAAGGTAGGGCCTAGGAAGGTTGGTGAAGTTAATGGTGGTGGCCTTTGATCGTAAGTGGCGGTTTAAGGCCAAAAGGGTCAAATCGGAGTTGTGGTCAATGTGGCTTCACCAATGACGGATCGGGGCCGGGGTTAGGTCCATTGGGTTGCTGGGAAGTAGAGGAAGAAGTGGTGAAGAAATGGTGGTCAGACAGTGACGCTAGAGCTCAAAACGTGTGCGGCTTAGGCGGTGCGTGCGGGCTATTGCCGGCAAGGGAGGGGCTGAGATCAAATGTGTGGAGTCACCGGCAGCTGAAGGAGCTTTTGGGCCGAGCGGTGAGCTACACGGCAGCGGGTGGCGGCGACTGAGAGGAGAGGGCCGAATGCACGGGGAGAGAGAGAGGGTCGAGCGGTGAGGAAGTAACCGGAAGGAAAAAAAAAAGAAAGAAAAAGAAAAAGAAAAGGAAAAAAAAGATGGGGGAAAAGAAATGAGGTCCAATTCTCATAACTGGGGTCCCAAAAATGATCCAACGAAAAATATTTTAAAACTGCAAACAAAATAAAATAATTCAAACGCAGTGAAAGACTTAAATAAAACAATACTAATTTTAAAACTCATAAACAAACTAATTTAAATTAAAGAGCACTTTAAATGCAAAATAGCAATTAAAAATAAGAAAACAAATTAAAAAATAATTTTCACAATTTAAAATATTATAAAATAATATTCTAAAACTCTCAAAATTTTAAAACAAGAGAAATAATTTTTTTAAAATTAATTAAAAATAATCATTTAATAAAAATACACTAAAATCTGGGGTGTTACACTTTTGGCATACTTATCTGTTTTTATTCTGATTCTGAATATGGTTTTGATATGATGATACTGGTTCACGTGATATGGTTGGTATCAACATGATATGATATGATATGAGTGCACCCACTTTGGAAACAAAGTGGTCTTTTATGTATTCTTTCTTATGTGCACACTCAGAGTTCTAAGATTGAAAAAGAGAAAGTTTCACAATATGATATTATCTGGTTTGACCTTCGGGGATAGCACAACCCTACCATAGGGGTTAAACATGGTATATGATACGATATGATACGATACAATACGATATGATAAGATGAAGATGTTCAGTTATGTTATGCCAATGCGTTTTTTAATATGAAAATGGTTTTTGAATAAGAAAATGATTTTTGATTATGAATAATTCATTTCTAAATGTGAAAATGATTTTTGAATATGAAAATAATTTTTGAATATGAACAGTTGGTTTTTTATTATGAAAAGATTGAAAAGTTGTTCTAATTTTCTAATAACACTTTTCTGATATCTGCATATGAATATAAAATGTTTTGTTTCTACATATCAAACTTTTTGAAAAGGCTCATGTTTACACACTAGTATATTCTCAGCTTAATGAATTGTTGATAACTCACCCCTTATTTCCATAACATTTTTAAGATATTTGATGGTAGAGTTGAAGTTCAAGATTAGAAATCGTGTATAAGGCTACTTGAGCATATTTGATAGCTTTGTTTTGCTCTGCTGACTTGGTATCTTGGAAGGTTAATATTAAATGTGAGATTTTTGTGGTGTTTAGATTAATCTTATTGGAGTAGTTGATCAGAAACAGTGAGTTGTACGTGTCATTGAAAACATTGGAGTCTATACTTATATGGTTGAAAAATGATTTTGAGTGACAATGAGTAACTCTTCGATCCATCCGAGACTGGGGCGTTACAAGTATCTTGCTTGAATTATCAATTGAGATACTCGGACAATCATAGTAATTACGTCATAAGTATCTCAAGCATGACTGGCTAAGAAAAATACTATTTTTGAGACACTTTATACTCGAGACATAATATGACATGAAACAAATAGACAGATAACCTGATAAAATGTGACTTGACATGTACATGAGACATATGATTATACATAATATGAAATAGACAAATAATACATAGCATGGCATAACATGTAACAAACAAACATTACGTGACATAGCATAACGTGTAATAGATAATATTATGTGACATGGCATAATGTGTAACAAATAAAATTATGTGATAGAATATATTATCTAACAGATAAATATTACATGGCAGAATATATTATGTCACAGATACACATGTCGTGATAGAATATAACATGCATAATAGACATACTTGATGTAGCATGACATACAAGATAACGTAAGTATATAAACAATAGTTCCCTTACGAACATACATACATAATAATTCGATAATAAGTTAAGATCTAACTTAGATTGATTGTTGCGTTATGAAGAAATTTTGAAACACGAGAAACTGTAAGTAAGGATTTCTAAATGTTAGAACTTCATCACTAAATAACTTAGAAACATCTTCATCACTAAATAACTTAGAAACATGAAAATACTATCTTAGAATAAAATTACCATTTTAACCCCTGCATGTGAAAAAATGATCATTTTACAACTAATTTAAAGATTTCACATCATAACTCTAAAAATCACGAAAATTTAGATTTCTCTTGAAACTTTTGTCGTAAATCCAAATATCTAATCAAATAAATTTAAAACAAATCATAACTATGAGAAATATACTATGGGTGAAACATCCTTAGTCCATTTCTCTTTATTTTTGTTGTAATTTTATCTAACTTCAAACTTTATGTTTAAACCAAAATATTGCAACATAAATCATCACATCGTATACTTAGAAGTATGCTTAAAACAACCAAAAAACAATTCACTTCACATAAACACAAAACTTTTTAGTAAAAAGATCCAAACTTTTTAACTAAAACATAAACCCTTGAATCTCATGGTTTTGACTCTTTTTAAAACATCTCCAAGAACTCCAAGAACTAAAAATTTCTTCTATCATGTCCATAGCATACTCTTAAGAACTAAAACTCTTTGAATCATCAAATAAAAATCACCAAAAGTCACAAAACTCCAACTTGAAGCACTCGGCTCCAACACTTCATCAAAACAAAATTTTCTCAACTTTGGTTTTGATCAATCTTCTTGATCCGAGACATACCATGATAAAAACCACAAACTAACAACATCGTATGGTTTAAAAATATTTCTCAGAGTATATCCACACATTAAATTTAAAATAACATGGTCAAAATTAAACAAAAACATGGATCTAGCAAAAAACCTCTCATTTTTTACTTAACTGAGTATCCTCATGCATAAAAACCATATATTTACAAATTAACCCCTAAAATATTCAAATCAATATCCTAACATGTAGATAAAAAGACTTAGGATAATCAAATAAAAATATCAAAGTCATTTGAGTAAGATTAAACCACAAAAGATCCAAGATTTCATAAAATAGAAACAATTTTACTCATTCCAGTTTCTAACTTTCTAGATCAAAGCAACTATTTCATCAAAATATTATAACATGAAACTAATCCTTCAAAATAAACATGTTAAAAACACTTCATAAAAATTTTGAATCAAGATATGTCTATTAACTTGGTCAAAAATTCTAAAATACAACATATTATTCAGTTTATCGCCTAGAACAATCTTTCTGTGGTTAAAACAACTTTTTACCAATCAAATGATCATGAAATCTAACCAAAAAGGTACCCAAAGATTCTAAATCCAAAGAGGAACAATTTAATGAAGAAATAATTGTGAGAAAATACTTACAAGCTCTTCAAAACTGAAACCAAGAAGGATCAGAAAACTGCCCGAGAGAGCTTCAAAGTTTCTCTCTAAGAAATGTGTGGAAAAAGGGATGAAATGAGAGGGGGATGATCTACATGCTTCTTACACAAACTGAAGGGTGAAGTGAGGGCTTGAGTGACACCTGAGTGATGGTGGTTTTGACCAAAACAAGGGGCAAACTGCCCATGGTATTTGGCTGCATTCAGCTATTGTGTAGTGAGGTGGTGATGAGGTGGACTTTGCTTTCCCATCAATTACCATTTGAAGGCTGCATTGGGTAGAAGTTGGTCTGCCATGGGTGGGAAGAAACTTTCTCAACAAGCTTTGCCAATGTGGTCCAAATTCTTGTGCCTAATGAGCCTTAATCGAATGAGTTTCATTTTGGGGTTTAAAGAGGATTTGGATGAGTTTAAGATGCTATCAAGCCCAAATCTAATTTTTCTTAACTCAATAAAATTTAAAATTTTTAAATAATTGAATAATGATGTCATAACATGAATTTGAGAGATTAATAGTATGTGGAAGAGTGATTAAACACATTGCTAGAAATCAGATCCATTTAGTGTTTGGAATCAAGTTTGGGATTTGGAGAAATCGTTTAGGGTTTCAGTTTCAACCAAGTTTTTGGGGTTGCAATTGGATTCCAAATTTTTAGGATTTCACTAGGGTTGAAACCCTCTTTAGTTTGGAACAATTTGAATGGTTGGATGTGATATGATTTTGCTTAGGTGAAATGATCTCACACCTAATTTCTTTCAAATTTCCATCTCATTGTTCCTCTTGGTGTCAAGTGCCAAATACTATTTACCAAGTGTGGCTAAGATCTTACCAAGTATTTAAATAAAACTTTTTTAACTTAATTTTGATATTCCACACTGTGATTTTGAAAACGCTACACTTGGTACTACTATCGAGGTTACTATTCATTCTGAAAAAGTGAAAATAAGCTTTGCATTGAAAGATTTTAAATAATCAAACTAACCAAATAGTACAAATCGTTTATGAAATTTCGACTCCGAAGGGCCTTGAAATAATCAAAACGCGTTTTCGAATAAGTGTTTTATCCAAAAAATGAAAATGAATTTATTGTACCATAAAATCCTAAATATTCCTTTGAGTCTAATGGCTCAGAACGTATCCCATTCTGACTCTTCTAACTACCTCAAAAAAAAAAAAAAATATCGCACTTCTAGTACTATAGTGAGTGGTAACACTGATTATGCTAACAGACTAAAACTTACACGATTGGTCGATTCATGAAAACTTATGAAATTTTCATGAGTTTCCTAAAGTCTAAAGAAATTCATCATTTGAATTTCTGACGGGCTGTTACACGAGGAATCACCAGGAATCACCATGTGAGGAATTATCCTCTATGCAAATCTCAAGAATACATATTTATCATCAAGGCAAGGAACTACCCTCTTCTCAAGCACATAAAACTCATCATATCTTTTCAAATAAATCTCATAGGGAATGACTTCACTGTTCGAGTTGGGACTCACTCTCATCTGGCCAACGTGCAAGCTAACTCACATGTTTCAAATCGTCCATGACACATACCGAGAAATACTGGATTGGCACAGAGAAACATTCTACTAGGGAAATCGACTCAAAGACACCACATAGGATAGACCTAGGGAATCTCTCGATACATTTATCAAGTGAGGCCATTATGAAACCATTATACCCCAATCATCGTGAGCACCCTTACTCCTTTGCATGAAACTTGTGACAACGTGGCCTAGGAATGGCATGAGGACTCCTTAACTCATCTGTAACATCTCAAAAGAAAATTTAATAGAAATGTAGATGAATTTTTTTAGACCGTAGAAACATAATGAAATATCAAAAGGATTTCATGAATTGAGCGATCGATTAGGTTTTAGTTTGTTGATGTAATCAAATTATAATCCACTATGAGAAATGATTGCCTCTTTGATTTATTTGAGACATTTAGGAGTAAAATTTTATAAAATGAATTGCACCATTAGACTCATATGAATATTTATGATTTTATGGTGCAATAAAAAGTTTCAAGTTTTTCAGATAAATAGTAACCCTTCGAGAGAGTACGACATTACATTTGGTTCAAACAACCGTCAAATCGCCATGTAGGATGTCCAAATCATCCTAGAACTAGAAAACATTTTCAGACATGTGTCACCATCACAACCATCCATTTGGAAATCCAATTGACACTTTTCAAGAGGTGTGTAAATGTGTAAAGTGACTGGAATGAAAACCAAGCAACTGATTAGGCTTTTTACACAATTCATTATTCCATCAACTTAAGCACTTTTGCCCAGCCACAAAGAGTGTTTCAACCCTAATGAAACTCCAAACTTAGTGGTGCAAACTAAAACAAATGTTTATGGGAACTGAAACACTAAATCTCCAAACCTTAAACCATGCATCTAGTTTTGCTTAAGTGTTTCCCTCTTGGTTTAAGCCACTTTCACAAGCAACTAGCCACTCAAGTACACTCTCTTACACCCTCATCCACTCCCATACATCTTGATACTTGAATTTGACTAAGAAAATTGGATATGGATTGAAACTCTAATCGAAACCCTTTTTAAACCCTAAATGCATGCCACTCAGTTAACCCCTTTTAGTTCCTACCGAAACCCTTAGTTTTCCCAAGCTTCTCTTACAAGCTTGCCTTCACTTACATGAACATACCATGAATGACATTAAACCTCATTCCCAGCCCCAAATAGAGCCATTTATGAAAGGCCAACAAAGCAACACATCACTCCCTAAAAATACCATCTCAGCAGCAAGTTTCCAGCAGCCTTTTCTTCTTCTCTTGCACAACCTAACCTCACTTCCTATGTCAAAGCTGTAACAATCCACTCCTTTTTCTCTAATGGCCATAAGTCTCATTATGCATGCCGAATCTTGATAGCGTGTTTTTAAAGATATTAAGTGATTTTTAAAGTAAGTCCAGTGCTTAAAAGTCCTCGAATATTTTAAATGTCCTAAAAATATTTAGACGGGATATTTCTAGTGTTATTAGACCAAACTTAATTTTAAATAAGACAATTATAATATTTTTAAAGAGTTTCAAAAATATTATAATTGTAGAAAATCATTTTTAATTAAATGATTTTAGTCGTTTAAAAATATTATGAGATTTAAATTATGTTGAAAACTCTAAATTAATTAAAGGATTTTATTCTCTTAAGAGTAATTAACAAAACTTCATCATTTAATTAATGATGAAAGATTATATTTTATAAGCTAAAGTTTAGTTAAATAATTTCTATCTTAATTCTTCTCAGTGTTTTCAGTTAAATCGATATTTACGCATTTTCAAATCAGTGTTTTAATTCCACACCGTTAGATCGATTTGAAGACCCTGAGATGAAGGGTTGGGATTAAAACCCTAAGACCCTTAGCTTTTTTCCCATTTCTTATCTTTCCATCTCTTTCCTCCCTCTCCCCTTAAGCCTAATGGAATGCCTTTGCTCCCTAGCTGAATCTCCTTCAGCTCAGCCCAGCGTCGCTGTGCGCTACCTAGCCTTGCCGCTACCACCAATGAACACCTCCCCACCATCGGCAGCCACCATGCAGCTCTCTTTTTCCTTTTGCAGTAGCCCAGCTGAAATGGGTTTCACCTATTTCTCTCCCCTTTGCGCCGCCATACGCGGCCATAGGCCACTGCAGCACCACCAATGGCTCCCTTCTCACCGATGAACCCCCCTCCATGGAACCCAAGGCACGACAACCTCCCTTTCTCTCCCTCTTGCCCCTTTCCTGAAATGGGTCTCCTACAACTTCTCCACCATAGACGGCCCTAGCACCGCCATGCATTTGTTCTAGCCCCACCGAGCACCTCCCCTGACAACCACGACTCCTCACCGAGCTCCTCCATGCCAGCCAAGCCCTCTATCTCTCTCAAGCCCTCTTTCTCTCCCAAGGCTCTTCTCCACCCTTTGGCTTAGATCCGTCGCCCTCCAGCCACCGTGCCGCCTCCACTTTGCCACCATAGATCCACCGTACCCCTCTCAAGCCCTCCATGGCCAGCTAATAACTAGCCGAGCTCCCCCTCCATTTCCACACCTTGAGAATTCCCCTTGAAAACCCAAGGCTCTAGCCGTGCTCCGCCATTCTAACCACCATGAGACCACCCTCAGCCTCCCTTGACCTCCCCTAGCCTAACCCTAAGCCCAAACTGCCACTTGAAGTGGAGGACAGCCACTGTACACAATTAGCCACCACCCACGAACTTCCCACCATGTCGGCCACCCTCATACAACCTAGATCTAGTAGCCAAAACCCTAGATTTGTCCACCCGAAGTAGTCTCATTGTAAGATCACAGTAGTGACTACTACCGCCCAAGCTAGTGGCATCCAACGTCACTGGCCATGCCAGACAACGAGCAACGCACGGGTCAATTTCGATAATGGTATAACCCTCCATCCTTCATTATTTATGTTAGATATTAGTTGGTTGATTATGGAGTTTGCTTTGTAGTGAAGTGTTGGGCATAACTGTGTAGTATGCTATGAAGTGTTGTGGACTGTGCTGTGAAGTGTAGGTGTGAAGTGTGTGCTATAGTAGAGATGTGGCGTAGTGTTGTGAAGGGAGTACACGTGGTGTGTACTCTATATTGTGTAGCGATGCACCGTATGATGTGCATTGTAATAGTGTGTTGTGTAGTTTGGGAGTAGTCTCGAGTTACATGACATGACATAGAGTGTAGTTGGGAAGGAGTCCTGTCATGTTAAGTGTTGAGATAAACTTGTAAAAGGGTCGAGAAGTAGGAAAAGTCATACCGATCGAGTTTGAGTAAGTTGGTATCGGAGTATGGTGCTTGTCCATACAAGCAAATGATCAACAGATTGTATGTTGATCTTAGGTGATAAGAGGGGTAAGGTACATGTGCATCTACTTAGACACATGTGCTGGACGGATTCACCATATGTAATGGATAATTTGTCATAAGCATGGTTACACGGTGCTTAAGCCTTAAAGTTGGCTTAGAGTTGTGTAACGTATATAGATGGGCATGAGGATTTAGTATGAGCTAAGATGCATGAAGGTAGTGACAGATGTATTGTCTAGGATTGGGATTTGTGACTTCGTTGGTCAGAATCATGTGTCAGAATGTGGTCAATAGGAATAGTAAGACGAAGGTCTTGGTGTCTTACCCCTAAGGTGAATCATGGAGGTTCACTTTAGTGGATGAGCGCTCGAGGTAAGACCTTGAGTTTGGAAGAGGTAGTGACCGTAAGTAGATCCCGAAGATTTTAGCATAATAAAGGACACGTAAGAGCATGGGATATAAAGAGAGTGTTTCTAAGTGAAGAGTAGTTCTACTTCTAGTTTAGTTGCTTATACATTAGATAAAGAATGACACTAAGGTTATGTGTATGTATGTAGGTTGCCATTTGACACGCACATAAATGGATTGTATGAAATGAGTATAGCATGGAGTCCAGGTAAGTATTATGTTCATACTCTTCTAAAGTTTTCTTAATGATATGAAATAAAAATAAAATGTTTCTCTTTATAATACTTTATGAAATGAAAGGAAATGATATTTTGTGAAAAAACTTGCTAAGTGTTTAAAGGTATATGTATGTGTGACCCTTTTTAGCAACCCCTTTCTAAGCACCCCAAGTATCTAAGTATATGCATGTGATGGATGACTATAGGTAGTATCTATTATCTTTATTTTCATGAAATTAAATGTTAAGGCTCATGCCCTATGCTTTGAGCAATGCTTTAACTATCCCTGAGAAATTGTTTTAAAGTGTCCCTGAGAACTGATGTTTTAAAATGTCCCTGAGAGCCGACGTTTTAAAAGATGTCGTGATAAATGATGTTTTAATCTCATGCTTTTAAATGAATTTTATGAATCAATGGACTGAGAGAATGAAAAGGACTGAAAGGATTGAACTGAAAGGACTGGACTGAATGAATGTTTTAATGTATGAAAATACGTAACGACCATGACTGAATAAAAGGGTACCAAATGACTGAGCAGATTGTAATACCGGGTAAGTAGTACTAGTAGGGCATCCAGTACTGCTTCCAGACTGAAATGAATTACCAACCCGTGGCCACGGGCGGAGTTTAGGGTCCAAAAGAAGACCGCTAACCCCAGCACAAGGGGCGTAACAGTGTGCAACGGCCCATGGAAAGTGATAAGAGAAAATGTATGTATGCTAGACTCTCTAAGAAATGAAGGCAGCGAGGCATGGGGAATTGTTTTATGAAAGAAACTCTTTTTCAATAAAAACCCTACCTCGTAACGTTTTAAACAAATAAATGTCTTATGTATAGTATGTATGGAGTGATGAATGTATAACTGAAAATCTATGTTATTATATCTTAACTGTATGAAGTAATGTTTATGAGTCATCGACTCATTTTAGTTTTTATGTGTGTCCTCCCAGGGACAAGATGAGCAGAAAGCGTCAGGATGGATACGGTCCAAAATGAAGAGCACGGAAGCCTAGGCATAACATTTTGTATGAAAGACTTTAATTTATAACGTTTAATGTTTTCTGTTGTAACCCCTTTAAATTAAGTTATTTTATAAACATTGAGTCTTTTGTATCCTGTCATGAAACTAAAAGTTATTTTAAAACGAACTGTAATTCCCGTTTCTTTTCTTAAAATCATTTCTAAAAGTCCCACCACAAGGACGGGCTTTACAAAAGCCCACCCACTCCAAGTCGGCCCTTACCCCCCACGCCACCTGTCTCATTTCTCCCACACTTGGCTTTTTCATCCCTTTCCAAGAGCAAAACTGAGAGAGAGTTAGAGGAAAACATTTTATGGTACTTTGTGTTCTTGAGTTCCAGCCCTTTGTAAGTTTTCTTCCTTGGCTCAAATCTCTTATATTTTGTTAATATTTGAGTCTTGAATGTGTGGGAGAGTGTTGGTTAATTTTATTGGAGCTTTGGAGGATGATTGTTGGTATTTTGGTGTGATGAAGTTCGGTTTTGGGAGTATGATATTAAGCTTGGAAGTTTTTGTTGTGTTGATAAAAAGTTTTGTAAATCTCGGTTCCATGATGTGTTGAAACTATTTGTATGTAATTTTATGGTTTGATTTTTAGCATATTAGGTTTGTATAAATTGGTTTTGCATGATTTACTAAATGATAGAACCAAATCCTTCAAATAAGTTTTGTTTGGTTTGGTTTATTATTTTAGCTTTAGGATCTTGAATCTATGGTAAGAAATCAATTTACACATTTCATAAAAACTTAAACTCACTACATCATAAAAAAATGTTAAAATATCATGATAAGGTCAAATAAAACCAACTCTTTGATGTTCTTGGTCTAATACTTTCCAATCAACTCTACGGACTCCAAAAGGTTTCTCTCCTATTATGTTCATCATTCAAACTAAAGTTATACCATGTTTGACTAAATAACCAAAAATCACAAAATATAACTTAGAACAATTGGTTTGCTTAGACCAAGACTTTGAATGATATTTTTTAAGCACATGCAAGTCAAAATTTTGAATCGAGTATAAGATTAAGGATCCCAAACTTTGAAGAGTTTTATGTTACTATTTATTTGAGGTTATTATTTTTATGTGGAGAGCTTTATTTAATATTTAATGTGGAGTTAAGCTAAGAATCTAGTGAATTTATCATTAGACTTTTAATCGAACCCATTGTAGAGGTACTAACAAATTTCGCAGAAGGAATTTTTATAAGGAGTTGAGATTGTAACAACTCAATCCAATGTTATTAGGAATTGAATAAGAACAATTTTATTGGGCCTTAATTATGCTTAATAGACCATTTTGAAATAGTCTACGAGCTATTAATTTATTGAAGTTGGTTAGGAAATTTAGTTAGGCACATTGGCCCAAAAGTTTATTTTAAGATCTATTAAGATTTAGTAAATGGTGCTAATAGGCTTGTGTTTTTTGGAAGCCCAATTGAGGTTCATTGGATTATTTTGAATAGCCCCACGTGTCCAAATTTTATTATGATGAGTTAATGGTTTAATTGGGCATAATAATTGAATTAAAGTTCATTTAATATTTATAGAGCAAGTTGACCCTATTTAACTGGTATTAAGTTAGAGAATTTATTTATAAGCCAATGAGTATTTATTAGACGAGTTAAGCCCCTTTTAAAATTTTAGAATGACCCATTAGGGTTATTAAGTGACCTACCCATGAAATCATAGGCAAATCTTAGGATTTGGTTGGACCCCTAAAATGCCCCAACCCATTTATTAGAGTCCAAATAAGGATCCAAGAAAAAAAACACTAGGATCCCAATGGGTGAAGTCCATAAAATGGACCTAAACTCGTGAGACCCGAGGCTGGGTTTGTTTATGAACTCCAAGCCCATGGACGTCTTCATCTTCCGCACTAGGGTTCACGGCAACAATACCTATATATAAGTATACACATTCATGCACAGTCTCCCTTCTACCACGCACACTGATCACGTGGCAAAAATGTCAAAGAGCAATGTTAGATAAAAGTCACTATTGTGAGTGTATACTTTGCACTTACTATGTGACTTCTTCTCATCTTTTTATTTTTTTTCTCACTTTAAAAAATAGATGGTATGAATGAAGCCATATGGTATGTGCAAAATGGATGCTGCAAACAGTAGTTTCTATCAATATTTTTCTAATGCCAAAACCACCATCTTCAAACTAGGGTTGCTGCCGCCAGCCACTGTCCAAGCCCCCCTCTCGGTTCCTCCACTCAAGTTCACGGCAATTTTTTCCCCTCCCGTGCCTAGAAACACGGAGGCCAAAGAAGCACCGCAGCCCCATACACGCACGGCATTCAGTATATATCAAGCCCTACCTTGTTGCACCTCCAATTGCCGCCACCCTCAGGTTTCCGTCGACCCATACTCCTCCACCGCAGCACCCGGTCAGGCTGAGAGAAAGGAAACCAACCCACCACCCAGCCTCTCATCACGGTCAAAGAAGCCTCCACGTCTCACGACTTTGCACCCTCACGGCCTCCCCTTAGGCCCCTGTCGCACGAAAGAGAAGCCTCTAAGAAGATCCGCGCCGCTGCACCATGAAACAATCGAGCACTCCACGGCACCGCGTGGAAAGTGCACCGCGAAAGCCCCACGTCCAACAGAGAACCCAACGTACCCACGACCCCTGCACCTCCGTAATCTGCCAAACACCGGCTGCATCACCAGCAACCAAACCGAGAACCACCGAAGAGCAGCCCCGCCACACTGCCAACCTTGAATCATTCCCAACCTCTCGGAATACTCTGTTTTATATACCAAAAACAGAGCAACCCAACGTCTCCTCCCTCTGCCACCATGCACCACCAAGCGACACCATTGTGTACAAGCTCCTTTCATCACCCAGAACCTCCCCCGTGACCACGACCGAAAACCACAACAGCCCCTGCTTTTAGGAAACCGAAACAGAGTGATTTTTCTCCCTCTTCTGTCCTGCACCGCCTTACACCACCGGGAACCGCCCAGCCACCACATAATTGCCGCACTTAGCACTTCCCATGAGTCGAGCTCCTCCCATGTCGACAGAAGACATCTACACCATGATGAAAGCCCCTGTTAGGTCAAACAAATGAGAAGCTCCGCCGTAGCCACAACAGCTACACCACAAACCACCTCCATCCATCACAAAAGACCCACCAGAGCTCCGACGCCACCCAGCTCCACCCATATCACTGCCAACCCATAATTGCCTCTCCCTCACGTGTTCTCTCTCTCTTGCACATGTGCACGTTAAGGGTGGTCACACTTCTCGGGTTCACTAGGTCGGTACCCTTGTAGTTTGCTACATGATATAATGTTATGTATAAGCTTACGGGGCTGATGGATATGCATGGGTCATGCAAGTAGGGTTAAAGTGCTTAATGGGCTAAGCATGAGTGTATGTTTGGGTAACAAATATGATTAATTAATTTCTTTTTATACATTTAGTTATACAATCAAATCCTTTATTTTTTCTTGTCAATCCCACTTTCCCTCTTTCAAATTAGTCCCACTCTTTCATATTCCTTAGATAACCTTCACTAAAAATCACAAGAACACAATTCTTTTAGGAAATCAATATCTTCAAAAGAAAAAAATCAAATGCATGAAATGACATTATATTTAACTTCTAATTTGTGTTCATAAATCGTGATATTCCAAATTTATCATTTTATATTGCTTTGCTTTTTTAAGACCAATATAATTTTCCATACTAAAGAAGCAGATTTGTAAGTTATTGATGTTTCATATTTTAAGTATAATTAAGCTATAGATAAAAGTTGGAGGAAAATTCCTTGGCATACCAAATTGTATGTCGATGGTGTCATGGAGTTTTTGAAGTTTGCACGTGATAATTGTCGTAGTTTTCCATGTGGAAGATGTGGATTGCACATGCTTTTCATGCTCAAGATAGTATGTGATTAGTTGATTAGCAATGGAATTTGTCAATTATAGTATTTGGTATGTCACGGGGGAGAAAAGGGAAGAAATCTTACCATTCTTCTTATACCCAAGGCAACAATGAGCAAACACATGAAGGTTCTAGTGGGATGACAACTATGTTAGACGGTGTTTTCTCTATATTTAATCTTGAAATAGTTGAAGGTGAGCCTAAAATATGTATGAAAGGTAGAGTAAAATATGAAAATCAACAAGGTTCTAGTAAGAGAGTTAATAAATTTTATAATATGTTGAAAGATGTCGATGAGCCACTATATGAAGGGTGTACAAAACACACTAGGTTTAGTGCTAATGTAAGCCCATGAAAAATGAAGTGTTTGAGTGGATGGACTAATACTATATTTACAGAACTGCTTGATTTCATGAATGAGCTACTCTCATCAAGAGCAACGTAGCCTAAAAGTACATACGTGGCCTACAAATACTTAAATAACATGGGGCTTGGATACAAAAAGGTCTTAGTATGTCCTAATGATTGTATGTTATTTTGGAATGACAATGAAAAACATGTGTGGTATGCAGAGTGTCAAAGTGGAAGCAAAAAGATTTTGTGGATGAAAGGTTTAAAACCAATAAAAGAAGTCCAATGAAAGTCTTAAGGTGTTTTCTGTTGAAATCCAAATTGCAAAATCTTTTTATGTTGTCGAAGATCTCTTCTAAAATGAAATAGCATGTTATAGGCTGCATAGATGATGGCTAAGGTATATAGCTGATGGTTCAACTTGGGAGGAAGTTTGATTCACAACATTAAGGTTGTGCATTAGACCCCTGTAATGTAGCCCCTGGATTATTTGTGGATGATTTTAATCCTTTTGGTAGCATGAACATTTTCCACAGTATTTGACTGGTTATGTTGAAACATTACAATTTATTTGCTTAAATGTGCATGAAAAGATCAACTTCTATGTTATAATTGATTATATCGCGTCCATTTTCATTGACATCTTCCATAAAGATAGATGTATAACTAGGACCTCTAATATTATAATTGAAAAAATTATGAGAGGTTGGAGCACCAACCTATGATGTTTGCTCTAGAGAGATATTTACGTTACATCCAGGCTTAATATGGACGATTAATGATTTTCTTGCATATGGTTGTGATTGATTTGGATGGAGTATGAAAGGTCATTTAGCATATCCTTATTGTATGGGTAATACCCGAAATAGATAGTTAAAATATGGAAAAAAAAAATTCCTATATGTGGCATAGACCATTCTTGCCATGATAACATCGATAGAGAATTGTGGCAAGAGTATTTGATGGTGAACAAGAATAGGAAAATCATTAATCGTCCACATTACGCCACACATGTATGTTATTTTAGGTGACAATGCTCTTGGTGGGGTGAACTCAGTAAAAAATTCAAGCAATTATGTAAATATACTATTACTCCATCCACCCAAACACTTTATATTCTATAGGGGTATAATAACACTAAATCTAGTGTTTTGTGTACCCTTCATATAGTGGCTCACAACATCTTTTAACATATTATAAAATTCATTAACTCTGTCACTTGAATTTTGTCGATTTTCGTCTTGAACTCCACCTTCTAAGGCTTCTACACCTAGTTCAAGTTCAAGCATAGAGAAAACACCTTGTAACATGGTTGTTATCCTGCTGAAACCTTCATTTTTTGCTCATTATTGTCTTAGGCATCAGTATCATTTTAAAATGTCTTTCCCTTTTCCCTCCCAATGGGCATTCCAAATATTGTAACTTTGACAAATTTCATTACTAATCAAATGACCATATACTATGTTAGGCATGAATAGCATGTGCCATCCACATTTTCTATGTGGGCTACAAATCGACATATTTGTATGACAATTCTCACAGGCAAAGTCCAAAAACTCATTGACACCATCAACATACAATTTTCTATCTAACTTTTGTCCATAGTTTAACTACATTTGAGATATGAAATATGATTTGAATGGAAATACGAGATCATAAATAACTTAAAAATTTATTTCTCTAGGACAGAAAATGATGTTGAACTTAAAAAAGTGAGTAAAATAAATGATAAATAAGAATCTCAATATTTATGAAATCAAGTTAAACTCAAACATAAAGCCATTTCATGCATTTGATCTTGTTTTCTTCTTTTGAAGATGTTAATTCCCTAAAAGAATTGTGGTCTTGTGATTTTCAGTGAAGGTTAGCTGCGAAATGTTTCTTTAATATTTAGTTCAAATTCTTATCTTTTGGTTGCTATTTGATTGAGTGAATGTCTATATGTTGATACTCTCATTTTTAATTTAAAATCAATTTATGATATCTTAATTTAAAATATATTAATTTTAAGAGAAAGTAAAAAATAAAAGTAAAAAATATTTTTAGCAATTCAAATATAAATTTAATTTAATAATTTTTGTGAGCTTGTCAAAATAGAAAATGTTCACCCACACATACTGGTAACTTCTTGTCATGGTGATTTTGTTCAAATTTGATAACTTGTTGTCATGGTGATTTTGTTCATGTTTGGTAACTTGCTAGTTGCTATCATGATTCTTTTGTTCAAGTTTCGTATCAATCTTCAGAGTTGCTAACTTTTTGTCATGTTGAATTTTGCATGCATCTTAAGTCTTAACTACTTGCTACTGGTTCATATACTTGATAGATTTTATGATGCTACTTTGCTGATTTGCTATCTTTGTCCTCTTATGCTATCCCAGTAATACTTATAAGGTTTGATATTATTTGGAAGGCTATGACTCTCATGTAAGGCTGTATGAGAATTGTATGAATTATAATAGGCACTCTTAATCTCAGTGAGATCACTAAGATGTCTAGAGCCTTTAGATTCTGATGTTATATCTGATAGTTTATTTTATTTTTCATATTTCTTATATATATTGTGTTAGAGATATCACATTGATTGTTTGAGGCAAATTAAATTTTACATTCTTGTCAAACAACCCTTGACAGTATTATTAAGTAAAAAAATACTTGAGTAATCATGCAAATGATTAAAAATTAGCTTAATGTTTTTTTAATGTATTAGTGTATGCAGTTTGCTAATGACTCACTAAAAAATGAGCAGCACAAAGATGATCCCAAGTGCAAGAGAGTGTCGTATAATAATAAGGAATAAATTCCTATATCGTCTCCTCAGAGAAAGTTGCTTAAAATCAAACTCGTATGAAATGGTAAAAATATTTACAAAGAGAAAATAAAAATAAAAGTGATGATATGTACAATGACTGGAAGAGTGCAATGAAAATAAAAATTTACTAGTCGTGAACCAAATTCATGTTTATTAGATTTGAGTGCAGTGATGAAAAGTAAGAAATTAAAATGCAAGACATAAAATTAAAATTGCTGAAATTAATAAACTGAAATTTAAAAGAGCAAGAAAAATAAATGAAATTAATTTAAATAGTAGGAATTAAAAGATCAAGAAAAATAAATGAATTTAAATGGCTAGTAATTTAAATGACACTTAAAGATTGCAATAATTCATCATAGACTTCAACCTGAAATAAAATAAAAATAAAGCTGGAGATGGAGGCTATAGGTGAAAGATGAAAGCTCGGCAATAAAAGTGGTCCATTAGGCTCTTAATTGTATTGCCGTACTCTCTCTCTTCACCAAAGCTTTCCAAAAAATGAAAAAAAACCACACTAAAATACTCTAATCTACTCTACTCTATTCCTGCTCCTAATTCTAAGTATCTTTTATTCTCTAGTTCCTGCTCCTAATCTAATCATCTAATTCCCTAATTCCTAATTCTAATCCTTTGCTTCGACCATTTCGGCCCCATATATAGGTTTCAAATTTCACTGTGTTGCATGCGTCCGTGCCAGATAACATCAAAATAAAGAGTTGCTTTCGGCGTGTCTTCAAGTCGAAACGAAATGGCCAGCTCTCCATGTTCTCGCTTTCGGCATCTTTTTTTATTTCCTTCCGTTGCTTTTCTTTGTTTCCTCGCGTCCGTCCAAACGAAAAGCCGTTTGATTCCAAGTCCGTCTAAACCAAAAAAAGCACTCTTTTCTTTTATTTCTATTTCGTCTTCTTCCCAGCGTGCGCATCATGAGTTTTTATTTTATTTTTTTTCCTTGAGTGGTTCCGTCCAGTGCCTATCCTTTCTTTTTGAATTCCATAGACGTTTTTTTTTAATGGGTAATAGGTCCCGTATGTGATGCCCTCAGTTGAAGAAGGCGCTGCTGCTGCTGCTTCTTCTTCTTCAATCTGCATTGGCTTTCGCTCAGCTTCAGTTGCAAGATGGGCATCCTTGGCTAATCTTGAAAATGACATCTACTTTCTGGTACTTTACAGCTTCTGCAAGAGCCAAACTGATCCAAGTGTTATGAATCCCGTGGGCCGGGCCAATAAATAAAAAGTGGTTTAGTGGCCCATGGGCCTAGATAATGTTAGTCAGAATTGACCCATGATCTTAGTTGGAATTAGATCATCTCCTAGTATATGAGAGGGAAGGGGGGTCATTGGGAGTATCTTGAATATTATTGCAGAAAATGTTTGTATTCTTTTTGGGAGGAATTGGGGACCTCGAATACCCCAAAGCGTACCTATTTTCATCTTTTTGTTGTTGTTGTTACTCTCTTTCTTATTTCATCAAATGTCTTGTGTCCATTTTGTGGGCAACCACCTTCCATTTCCATACCATTTCCTTATTACAATACAATGGAAAATAGATAGGTTCATTACAATTGGTATTAGAAAACCATCGATTTTTTATGGGTGCGGTACGATTAAATAACAGCAATTATTGTTGCTGGAAAAGATTTTGGAGAAATTAGAGCATATGAGTGAAATACACGACGAGATGCAATAAAATTTTAAAAGGATGCATGAATATTTGGTGCAATGGAAAGACGAGGAGGATGAAGAAGAAAGTGTAGTAGAGGTGGAAGAGGTAGCTGCGGTGCCCAGGGAATACTGCTTGGTCTGGGAAAACCAAGTTGAGGAGGAGGTCGTAAAAGGGCAACGAAGGTGGAAGAAATCATCCACGCTTCTTCTAATATTCAGAATCCAACTCTGAAATTAATTCATAACCCTAGACTCGTTTGTCACCACCATATACCTCCCCCGATATCCGAACCAACCCAAATAATAGGCCATCGACATCGTCTTTCTGCCCTTAACCTCCAAAAGGAAAACACTACAATATTCTCATTCTTCGATTCTGACCGATGCAAAAAATTCTGTGTGCAAAAGTTAGAGTTAGAAAACCTTTTCAACCTCAACGTACCGGTTCATTAGGATCCTGAGAAAGAACTTCTTGGCATCTCAGATGGGCTGCTTGCAGTGACTAGAACCATGCTCAAGCTTCAAGTGGCATCGGTGCTACCAATGGATGCCTTCATCAAAGTTCAAAACTCGTCTGAGACCAAAAAATCCCATCAACCCACAGTCGATGAGCAGTCCTTGATGCCATCATGGCTTTGTAGGCTCTCAAGGGTGGGAGTGGTAATAGGACATTTCCTCTCATACCACTTCACCATCTCAAAAGGGGCAATAATTGCGCCTTAGTTGTTTGTGAAAATGTCAATTCGAAGGGGTGTTGAAGGTCGATGAACTCTCCCATCTCTTATTCATAGACAGTTTGATTTTCCTAGAATGGGTGAACTCTTGCTTTAAGTGGGTGAATTGGGCATAGATATAAAATTGAGTTCTCGCTCAGAATTGTTGTCTTTGGATGAATCGAGTATATTTAAGGGTTTGAGATTTTGCATGATAGGTGACTTGGCGTTGGGTGTGTGGGGTTTTGTTGGAGAATCGATGATAAAGCAAAGACGTGTAGGGGAATTAGACGAATCTGCTCTTGAGATGGCAGAGGAGGGTAAAAATGTGCTCACCGAGGGCGTAGATTCGGATAGCAAGTCTGCTGTGACTCGTGCGCCACAGCTGAAGAGAAGAGAATTGGATTGGGATGACAACTTCGGATATTTCATAAAATAGAAACCCTTGGCTCTTCAGTTGGTTGATGTTTTGCCCCATAAAATTGTGTTTAGGCCTTTTGCTAGAGGAAGACCAAAGGACGGTGGAGTTGACAATACCTGCCTTTTAAGGCCATTGATAAGTTCATCCCATGCCAACCAAAGGTCCTTGGTGAATCAGTTGGCTCAATGGTAGGACGTGAATTGGAAGCCTTGATTCAGCAAGCGGGGAAATACAAGAAAGAGTATGGGGATTCATTTATTTCTATTGAGCATTTGGTCCTCGGTTTCACCAAAGATCAACGATTTGGGAAGCAATTAATTAGAGATTTTCAAATATCGCTACAAACTTTGAAATCTACAATAGAATTTATTAAGGGATGCCAATCAATGATCGAGCAAGATCCTAAGGGAAAGTATGAAGTCCTGGAAAAATGCGGAAAAGATAGACAGCCATGGTAAGAGAAGGGAAGATTGACCCTGTAATAGGAAGAGGTTACGGTGAAAGGTTTGGGATTCGGGATTCAATTGTCTATGCGGTTGATCTTGAAAATAAGTCCTGGAAGCTATTAGTTGTTGTTGTCATTGTCATTGATGCCAATATTGTTGGAATGTTGTCTGATCACAATGAGGCAAGAGCTATCGGATATGTTGGTGGAGCCTTTGATGTTGAGTTCCTTGTGGAGAATCTGCTTGACCAACTTGTTGGGAATCAGGCTATTTTAGTGAATGTTTATGATGTCACCAACTCCTTTGGTCCCCTGATTATGTATGGTCACCAATATTGAGATGGTAACACCTCTCTTTTATATAGATACCATCAGAAGGCACCTGTGTCATGGATAGCACTCATCACGGCATTTTTGTTCTTCGTGATTGGTTTAATAGGAGGTTATATCTTATATGGTGCAGAAATTAACATTGTTAAAATCGAAGATGAATTCCAGGAAAGGGAGGAGTTGAAGGTTGGAGCTAGAAACTGCGATTTCGCAACATCTACAGCTTCTACTACTGTTTCTCATGAAATTAGAACACCCTTGAGTGGCATCCTAGGAATGCTTGCACTACTTTTAGATACAGAGTTGAGTTCAACTCAAAGGGATTATGCTCAAACTACACAAGCCTGTGGGAAGGCACTTATAGCATTAATTAATGAGGTGCTTGACTGGGCAAAAATTGAGGTTGGCAAGTTAGAGCTGGAAACAATCTCATTTGACCTCAGATCAATACTAGATGATGTCCTTTCTTTATTGTTCGAGAAGTCTAGACACAAAGGCATTAAGTTCACCGAACGTGGACATGTACTTGTACCAGATTTTTTTTGGGAGCTGGCTTATATGCACATGGGAATTGGAGTTGGCCATAGGGATGTGAAACCTCAAGATCTTTTGGTTGATCGTGTCACTTGATATAAGTTGTTTAGTGAAAATAAACCTTGAGGACAAGGTTTTTTAAATGGGGGATATTTGTTATGAATCCCATTAAATGGGTCAGGACTATAAATAAAAGTGGTTTAGTGGCCCAATGGCCTAGATAATGTTAGTTAGAATTGACCCATCGCCTTAGTTGGAATTAGATCATCTCCTAGTATATGAGAGGGAAGGGGAGTCGTTGGGAGTATCTTGAACATTATTGCAGAAAACGTTTGTATAGGAATTGGGGACCTCGAATAACCCAAGGTGTAGCTATTTTCATCTTTTTTTTTTGTTAATCTCTTATTTCATCAGATATCTTATGTCCATTTTGTGACCCATCACAACAACCACCTTCCATTTCCATACCATTTCCTTATTACAATAGAGTGAAAAATAGCTGGGTTCATTACAATTTGGTATTAGTGCCACTGATTCTTCATGGGTGTGGTACGATTAAATAAAAAGCAATAGTTGTTGTTGGAAAATGTTTTGGAGAAATTAGAGCATATGAGTGAAATACTCGACGGGATGCAACAAAATTCCAAGAAGATGCAGGAATCTCTTGTGCAGTGTCACGACCAGGAGGATGAAGAAGAAGAGGTAGCAGAGACGGAGGATAGCATAGAAGATACAGCAAAAGAGAAAAATAATACAGTAGAAGTGGAAGAGATAATATTATTACCCATGGAAATTACAACCAAAGAAATCACTCTTCTTCGCTTGGATCTCGTGGTGCTAGAGAGCAAGCAAGTAAATAAAACTTTACAGGAGCAGGCATTGCCCAAGGTGAGGCTGACAAAGATCGACATCGAAGGGGTGCTCATAATTAGCAAGGGATGGCGAGCCCACTGGGTGCCTGTGCAGTGTTTGGCAAAAGGTTTATGGGTTATGGTCTCAGGAGTTTGCATTTCAGTTGCTTGAAAAGGGAGGATGGGTCTGTGGTGAACATGTCGCTTCCCATTGTTTTAACTATTGATAATGAGATCAAGGAGCGAACTAGGTTGTCTCCCAACGTGGGTTTGGAAGCAATGGAGATTTGGTTGGTATTCTCCAACTACAACCACGAGCACAGTGACGTTCCTTCAATGGGGCGCTCCATCCTTCTCGACCTACGAATCCATTTGACGAGGTAGAGGTCAATCCCTTCTCGAAGGGATCTGCTACTCCTGGATCAAAGCCACACAGTCCAACATTGGGATCTGAAACCTTTGCTCTCATAGATCCAAAATTAACTTCACATTTACCTTCAGATTTCCCTCTCCTTGTTTCGTCTGATGTTAAATTTTCTGAGATGGAACCTTTGATCGGGGATGAAGCCAGGAACCAGATCACCAAGATGAACCTCATCAACAGTGGGAAGGTTGGATCTCGTCTGGTTTGGCAACCTCCATGGAAATTCTCTATGGACTCGAATAAAATCTTCGGAGATTCACTTTCAAGAGAGAGTGAATTTGCAAAAGACAAATTGGTTGTGAAAGAGAGTAACAACAAAAAAAGGATGAAAATAGTTACACCTTGGAGTATTTGAGGTCCCCAATTCCTTCCAAAGAGAATACAAACGTTTTCTGCAATAATGTTCAAGATACTCCCAACGGACCCCCTTCCCTCTCATATACTAGGAAATGATCTAATTTCAACTAAGGCCATGGGTTAATTCTAACTAACAATATCTAGGGGCCACTAAACCACTTTTATTTATAGGTCCGACCCATTTAATGGGATTCATAACACTAAGTTTCTCTAGCAGAGATTGTTTCGGGAGAAATTTGATTTGCAGGAACCATTCTTTTCGTGTGCATCCCAATGTCTTTTGCGTCTTCTGCCCCCTTCAAGTCTTCGGGTGCATTCGTATCTCGCCCAACATTCTTTCTTTTAATTTCCTAGTAACCTCCTCCCTTCGACGTCTGTGGTTTGTGCAGCACTGAAGTCTCAATGCATACATACTCCAAGAATCAGGTTTTAGTAGAGCTGAACGTTGATGACTCACGGTATTATAGATTGATATAATTCAAAGTGTATAGAATAAACATGTGTCAGTTTTTCATTGGTTTACAATAGAATTAGTTAGAAGTTAGTTACATTTCACTCTGTATGAATATAGAGCATTCACTTGTAATCATTTTAATAAAAGATGAATACATAAGTTTTCATGGAGTTTCTCTTCTCTAAGTCTGCTCTCTAGTTCATCTCTTGATACTTTGTTACAACTAGAGAGCAAACTAATCAAGAGAAACTCCATGAAAACTAATGTATTCATCTTTTGTTAAATTGATTACAAGTGAATGCTCTGTATTTATACAGAGTGAAATGTAACTAACTTCTAACTAATTCTATTGTAAACCAATGAAAAACTGACACGTGTTTATTCTATACACTTTGAATTATATCAACTATAATAGTCCCCTCAAGATGATGTGTATATATTATGCACATTCATCTTGGACAATAAGGTATTAAATGGCTTAGAACCGAGAGGTTTAGTCATCAAGTCTGCAATTTGATGAATAGAACTAACATGAAGGATAGTTAATGATCCTTCTTGAATTTTCTCTTGGACTAAGTGATGGTCCAATTCGATATGTTTGGTGTGCTCATGGTAAACTGGATTGACTGCATTTGAAGTGCTGCCTGATTATCACAAAACAACAATGCTGGTTGATTGTGTGACTGATGCAAATCATTAAGCAATGCTCGAATCCATGTTATCTCACAAATAGTAAAGGCCATTGACCTATACTCTGCCTCTGCTGATGATCTTGAAACCGTGTGTTACTTCTTTGATTTCCAAGATATCAATGAATTACCAATGAAAACACAATACCCACTAACTAATCTTCTGGTATCCAGACAGCTAGCCCAATCTAAATCCAAGAAGGCTTTTATATGAATGTTTGAAGAACTGGGAAATAACAAACCTTGGCCAGAAGATGATTATAAATACCTCAGAATTCTCATTACTGCTTGGAGGTGTGGTGCTCGAGGATTATCCAAAAATTGGCTCAAATGGTGGATTACAAATGTGATGTCTGGTTTGGTATAAGTAAGATAGATTAATCTTCCAATTAATTTTCTATAACTCAAAATGTCATCAACTACTTCACCCTCATCTTTGGATAATTTAGCATGAGTATCCATAGGAAATAATGCAGGTTTCGCAGCAAGTATACCAAAATCTGCTAACAATTCTAGAGTATATTTTCTTTGAGACAAAGAAATACCCTTTTGTGATCTTGCAATTTCCATTCCAAGAAAGAATTTGGCTGGACCCAAATCTTTCAGCTTGCATTTCATCATTAAAGCTGCTTTGACAGCTTCAATGGCTTCTAAATCACTGCTAGTAAGTAAAATATCATCCACATAAAGTAATAATGCCACAAATGAAGTTGCTTCCTTCTTGGTAAACAAGGAATAATCTGCTTTTGACTGTGAGAATCCAATATCTAGCAAGACAGATTTGAATTTAGAATTCCATTGCCTAGATGCTTGTTTCAAGCCATAAAGGGATCTTTGCAATTTACATACCCTTGTGTTCCCCTTAGGTAGATAACCAGGAGGTGCTTCCATGAACACTTCTTCATCTAAGTCTCCATATAAAAAAGCATTATTGACATCCAAGTGAAAAATATGCCAATTGTGTATAGAAACCAGTGATAAAACATATTTAACAGTCACCATCTTTGCAACAGGTGAGAAAGTTTCAAAAAAATCTAGGCCCTCCTTTTGAATGTATCCTTTGGCTACAAGCCTTACCTTATGTCTTTCAATAGAACCATCTGAATTGTATTTTATTTTATATACCCACTTACAACCTATAGTTTTCTTATTTGGAGGAAGTGGTGTTAGAACCCAAGTGTTATTTGACTCTAGTGCAGATAGTTCTACAAACATGGCATCTCTCCAATGAGTATGCCTAACAACTTGGTGACAGAAAGTTCGTTCTATTTCAGAAGAAATTGCAACAAAGAAAGCTTTATGAGATTGAGATAATTTGGAGTATGAGATAACATCAGAAATGCTATATTTATTACCTGAATTGATGGCAGGAGCTGTAGAAGATGATTGAGAAGAAGAAGTAGCCAGATTACAGTGATAGCTTTGCAAGTAATCAGTGCTTTGTGTTGTCTTGTTGATCTTCTAAGAGAAAGAAAGTGATTTTCATCACTGAGAGATGGTATATTTGTGGTCTTTGTGTTAATATCAGTGGTAGCATTATTGGACTAATTTGAAGAGGATATGCTATTTTCAATGTAATCAAGAACTGATTTTGGAAGAACATTGTCATCTGACTTCGAATGCAAAAATTTAGAACTAATGTCCAAATTTGAATTATGAGTTGATGAATCATTTGGTGAAATAAACGGGAAGAATGATTCATGAAAAATTACATCTCTGGAAACAAAAATTTTTTTAAGTTCCAGGTTATACAACTTATATCCTTTTATGCCAAAAGGATAGCCTATAAAAATGCACTTTCTAGCCCTTAGTGATTTCTGTTTTGAGTAATAGTTGATGCATAGCATAAATAACCAAAACTTCTCAAATGATTATATGATGGGACTGAATTATAAAGAACTTCATGTGAAGATTTGTTGTTTAAAACCAAAGATGGAACTTGATTTCTAAGATAACATGCAGTCAATATACATTCCCCCAAAAAAATTAAAGGAACATTTGATTGAAACCTTACATTTAGCAAGTGTTGATGTTTTCTCTCGACTACTGAATTCTGTTTAGGTGTTTCTATGCATGACATTTGATGTATAATTCATTTTGAAGCATAAAATTCAATCATTTTGAATTCTAAACCATTGTCACTTCTTATACATTGTATTTTTCTCTCAAATTGTATTTCAACTAGATTGTAAAAATTAGTTAATATGTTTCTGACTTTAGATTTATTTCTCATCAAATAAACCCAAGTAAATCTTGAATGATCATCAACTATAGTAAGAAAGAATCTGGATTAATTATAGGTTGAAATAGAGAAGGGTCCCCATATATCACAATGGACAATATGAAAAGGAAAACTTTCATCATATGAATGAATTTGGAAAGGAAGTCTTTTTTGTTTTGCCAATGGGAAACAGTACAATGATCAAAAATTTTATCTGTAAAATTGATATCAAATACATTCTTGGAAAGGAAAACCAATCTTGATATGGAAGGATGTCCTAGTCTGCTATGCCAGACTTTAGAATTTATCACAGAATTGATGAGATTTGATTTAGGTTGAACCTCATCATCACTAGCACCTGATCTTTGCAATGTGTATAGACCAGGTTTTCTTTTAGCTATCCCAATCATCTATCATGGAGTATGCACCTGAATAAAGCAATAATCAGATGAAAAAATGAACAAGCATTTTCGTGTTGAAGTAAGTTTACTTACAGAAAGTAAATTGTATGAAAAAGATGGTACATAAAGTACATCTTTGAGGATTAAATTTTCTAATATTCGGACTATGCCAGAATGTGTAACAGGTACCTGGTCACTATTGGGTAATTTTACTGAGGTGTTTAGAATCTTTGTAATGGAAGTGAAAAATTCAATTGAATGTACAACATAATCTGTAGCTCCTGTGTCTATAATCCAAGTATTGTGGGACAGTAAAGTGTAAGCTGATGCACTTAAGGAAATACTTGGATTAAATGATATACCTTGAGTGGAATGAGCAGCAGATTTAGAAATGACATTTGCTGCTTGATGATTGGTATTATCATCAGGTTGTGAGTGAATTAAAGATAACAATTTTTTATAATCTTCTTGAGACAAAGGCAATTAGTTAAAGTTTTCAAAGGGATTACTCAAAGGTTGACCCAAAACTTGATTAGCAGATGCTGAAACTTTCCTTTCTATCGACTATTATAGGAATTTTGCTTGAACCCGGGAGGATAGCCATGAATCTTGTAGCATTTGTCCACTGTATGATTGTTCATACCACAATGAGGACAATACAATTTTTCTGTTCTTGTCTGCTGTTTTCCAGAATTGAACTTTCTCATTTCTGTGTTTGAATCTTGCATTTTGCTCATGAAAGCAATAGTATCCACAACACCATTCTTGCTAATTTCTCTTTGCTTTTCTTCTTGAACTACCAATGAAAAAGCTTTGTTTATATATGGTAAAGGATCTAGCATTAGAATTTGCCATCTGATATGGGAAAAACTGTCATTTAAATCCATCAGAAAGTGCATCACATGTTGTTGATCTTGATAGCCCATAAAGATCTTTATTGCACCACAATTGCACTTTTGTAAGGCTCCACATGAACATGTAGGAACTTGATTATAATCCAACAATTCATCCCACAAAGACTTGAATGTTGTATAAGAATCTCGTACAGATAAATCTACTTGCACCAAGACTGACAATTTTTTTTGCAATTGATAGATTCTTGGACCATTACCTTGAGTAAAATGATTCTTTAAATCTAGCCACATATCTCTTGCTGATTTCGTACATATTATGCTACAACCAATTTACTTTGAGATAGAATTGATCAACCAAGAAGGAACCATATTGTTGCATCTTTCCCATAATTCGTATGAATTATCTGTGAAAGTTTGTTGACGAATCAATCCATCCACGAATCCAATCTTGTTCTTTGCTTTGAAGGCCATGACCATGGACCTGCTCCATGTATTATAATTCTCCCCAGTGAGGATGTTTGACACCAGAACTGTTCCAAGTGAATCACCATTCTATAGATAATAACAACTTGGAATATCATCCGTTCTTGAATTAGAAACGGAAGCTGGATTATCACCCATTCTTGAATTAGAAACGGAAGCGCAAGTATTTTACTTCTGATACCATGTAACAAAGTATCGAGAGATGAACTAGAGAGCAGACTAAGAGAAGAGAAACTCCATGAAAACTCATGTATTCATCGTTTATTAAATTGATTACAAGTGAATGCTCTGTATTTATATAGAGTGAAATGTAACTAACTTCTAACTAATTTTATTGTAAACCAATGAAAAACTGACATGTGTTTATTCTATACACTTTGAATTATATCAATCTATGATACACGGTGGTGCAGGTTGGCTGTTGGCGTTGGTTTAGGCAGTTGGCAATGTGGAGGCAGTGGGGTAGCTTCGGACAATGGGAAGCACTTCAGTGCTCTGTTTTAGGGTGCTACTAATAGAGGATGGTGTTGCTGTTTGCCCACAGGGAGTTGGTGGCTGAGGCTGTGCATGGAGGTAAGGTGGTGGTGCTGGTATGGCTGTGCATGCTGTGTAGCGTGGATGCCATGAAGGGGAGGCTACGTGAGAGAGTAGCTGCGGTGCTTGAGGAAGGAGCGAACGTGCGCTGTGGAGTGGTGGTGCTTCTAAACGTGCTTTACGATGCATGCATGGAGTTGTGAGAGTGGTGGACGGTTGTGCAGAGGCGCAGTGCAGTGTGGAAGAGACCGTGCATGGCTTCATTTATTGCAAAACAATCAAGAACCAAAAAAATAAAATAAAATAAAAATAAAAACAGAAATAAAACTAGACAAAAATGAAGAATAAAATATTAAAAGTGTGTTGTGCATGTGAAAAAACATTATCAAATTAAATCACAGGTATTAAAATTAAGCACAAACCATTCTTTAAACCAATTTAAATCATAACTTGGATTTATGCCTCTTAATCATTTTTTTCATCTAAAATAATTAATAAAATAATGAAATAATTAAAAATAGATTGGCTCTAAATGTATAAATTATGCAATAATGCAACTCAATCAGTTAACCATTTATGGCTCCATTTATGAAGACTAAGGACTTTACTCCATATTTTTAGCTTTGAAGTTTAATATACCAAGTTGCATAATTTTTTGTTTTAAAATATTTTTTGATTCATTATTTCATGAGACCATGAGGATGTCCTTTAATTTACCATAGGTCCATATCCATAATATACCTGAGGTCCTAAAGGCTTGATGATGTAACTTTTTATTTTGTTGTTAATTACTTATATTTTCGGGTCATTTTATTTTATTTTGTTATACTTTAATTTGAGAAAAAAAACCACCCATCTCGAGCCGAGTTGACTTGAGCTTGAGCTTGGATTGTTAACAGATTGATTTTCGAGTCGAGCTCGAGTTTACATTTCATGTAAACGAACCAAGCTCGAATGAAATTTTGGGCTTGGCTTGAAAACAAGCTGAACCCAAGGTCGATAGAATTTTAAACGAGCCAAGCTCATACATCACATGCTTGCTCAAGCTCAACTCAAATACAGCCCTAGCAATAGCTTGTAGTGGATCATCTATCATTTGTGGAGCCTGCCCAATCCGAGTCACAAAAGTCATTCAAGCTAAGTGTATGCCATGATTGAGAGAACCTTTAAGGTCTCTAAGGACTCTCTTAGCAGCTGTCCAGAGAGTAGTTGTAGGGGAATGCATGAATTGGCACAAATGGTTTATTAAGAATGCTATTTTTGGTCATGTTAAGGTGCAATATTGCAATGCACCTACAATCGTCCTATACTCATTACATCATCAAAAGGTTCTCCATCAGCTTGAGAGAGTTTGGAATTAGAGATAACGGGAGAGAAATAAGGCTTTGCCCTAGCCATTCTGGCTCTATTGAGAGATTCAAAACGTATTTAGCTTGATTAAAATGAAAACTATTATTGTCATGAAGCACTTGAATGCCAAGGAAGAAAGATAAGAAGCCAAGATCCTTCATTGAAAATTGTTGGTTGAGATGCTAAATAAACTGTTGAATGTGTTGTAAATGTATTCCTGTGATGATAATATCATCAACATACATAAGTACAAAAATGTGAATTGAGTTGAAGTGGAGGTGAAGAGTGAATGATCCCCTTGAGATTCATTGAAGCCAAGAGTATTGAAAGGCTTGTTTAAGGCCAAAGATGGACTTTTTAAGCTTGCATACATGATCAGGAAATTGGTAATTTTCAAAGCTTGGTGGTTGCTCCATGAAGACTTCCTCATTTAATTGACCATAGAGGAAAGCATTTGAGACAACTAATTGATGAATTGGCCATTGGTGATAGATTGCAAGAGCGAAAACCATGCGAATGGTGTCTAGTTTAATGACTGGACTGAAGGTTTAAGTGTAGTCAATACCATCTTTTTTCTCATATCCTTTGGCGACGAGCCTAGCCTTATATTTGTCTAGAGAACCATTTAACTTTTGCTTAACTTTAAACACCCATTTGAAGCTTATGACATGTTGCTTTGAAAATCTTGGACATAAGGCTCAGGTGTTATTGACTTGTAATGCAGTGAACTTAGAGTTTATGGTAGAAAGCCACTCAGGGGACTTGGAAGCTTGTTTGAAGGTTTTGGGTTCAAAAGGCAACAATGGAGCGTGCAGTGTTATGATGGTATACTTGCTGGAATAATACAATTGATATAATAGAAATGATATAGGCCTAGAGGTTTTAGCTTGTGCTGAGGTAAGCATTGGATGAGGAGGTTGAGTAGATGGTGCAGGAGGTAGTGGAGATGGGGTAGCAGGATTAGATTGAGAGGCTGAAGAGGTACTATAGGAGAGATATCGGAGATAATAGATGTTGTAGAGGAAGGAAAAGATAATAAAGGAGGAGAAATGATAAGTGCATTACTTGAGGAAGATTCTGTATCTGTTCTAGATGAGAGAATAGTTGAATCTCGAGCTGGAAAAGAATTTTTTTAAAAACATTACATGCCAGGAAATAAAGACTCAATTGGTTGAAGTGTACCTGTAGCCTTTTTGATTTGGATTGTAGCCAATGAAAATGCATCGTTTGGTTCAAAAATCTAACTTGTGCTTATTTTAAGGTATGAGCAAAGGGAAGTAAGCACATCCAAAGATTCAAAGAGAGGTATAATTAAGATCATTGTTTAGCAATTTGGTGTACAGAGAAGTGAAGTTCAAGAGAGGAGTGGGGAGCCTATTGATCAAGTAAACCAATGTGAGAAAGGAATCAACCCAGTAAGATTTTGTAAGACCAGAGGTGGTTAAGAGTGCTAAGCCTATCTCCACAATATGTCTATGCTTGTACTCTACTACACCATTTTGTTGTGTAGTGTGTGGGCAAGAGAATCTATGTAGAATCCCATGAGTTTCAAGTGAAGCAGTGATATGCTAGTTTGCTCCACTATCTGCAAACCAAGAATGAGTTTCTTCAAAATGAGTATTTGTTTGGGAAACCATGGTAGCTAGCGGGTGAGGAGGGTGTCGTCCTTGAAAAGAGTAATCTATCATGTGAAAACAATCAAGAGCTTGATGGTTATTTATGTCACAACTCTGACAAGGGGTATGATTGTTGTTTTGAAAGATGAAGCTAGATTTGGCTATACGAGCTTGACTGTGGGTGTTGTGGCAAGGCTACTTGGTTGATTGCTTTTGAGGGAAAGATTTTGAAGAGCCATTTTGTCTAAATTTGTGAGGATTGAAGTTCTTGTTGCCTTTGTTGCTAAAAAAAAGCAAATGTACTAGATTTGAGTGGAATATTTTTTTGTTTATATTCAAGCAGAATTTCATGATTAAGTAATTTGGCTTGAAAGTCATCAAAAGCCATTGGATTGAAACAAGGGGGAAAAAAAAAAAAAAAAAAAAAGAAGTAACAAAAGGGGTATAGGATGGATGTAGACCACTAATGATGAAGGAAATCAAATCTTCATCATCCACAGGGTTGCCAACAGCCGCAAGTTGATCCTTTTTGAGTGCTTGGTGTTGTCGCATGACTTGTAATCCTATTTGAGTGCTTGAAGTTGTCTTTTTAGATGAGTGACTCGAGACCTGGAATGAGAGGCAAACTGAAAAGCCAAGGAAATCCATACTTGGCATGAGACATTGAGTCCATTGTGGAAAAGACACTCTCTTTTAGAGTTGCATTAATCCATCTCAGAAGGTATTGATCTTTCTTATTCCAGAGAAGATTCAAAGAGGGTGTAGACCTTTCTTGAAAAGAAAGAAATTTTTAGAACATGGCTCGGAGCCATCTACAATGCCTATAAGATCTTGGTTTCTTAACACTGGTAGGAATTGTGAAAGGCTTAATAGGTAGTTGTTGTCTTGTTTAATAGAAATGAGTTGAGTGAGATTAGGAATGCGAAAGGAAGCAATGGTGGAGGTATCTGACATGATGAATAGTGGTGTTAGCCTTAGTGGCTCTGGATACCATATAAAATAATAAGATTACAGAGACGAGTTGGAAAAAAAACCTATATGTTTTATTTCATCTTTACATATCCTTATATACACGTCTTGTACTGTAACGGCTAAGTAAATACTAGATTACAATATGAAAGCAATGAATGAAAGATGCAAAATCTTCTCCCAGAAATCGTGACTATGTCACAATTGGTGTAGCTCGTGATTACAGCAGTGCCAACTTGGTCTTGAGTGGCAGATTTCTTCTTCTTCTTGTCTAGCGTGATTGCAGCAAAATAATTAACAATAGAAACATTATTAAATAATCAGAATTTTAAAACTATGAACCATGATTATAAACATAAAAGAGATCAATTAAGACCTAGATGACTCATCCATGCATGGCAGCGCACTATAACACTCTATCAGTTAGACACTTCATGATGAGCATAATAATCCTTTCTACATCCTTTATCTAACTTGCATGTACAATCCTCGACAAGTGCCAAACAATTCTTTGTGAACACAATATATATTAGCCATGTCGAGAAGATGAGAAACTACTATATGTTCAATACTAGGCCCTACACCATGCATTTGTAATAGGTGGCTCCTGATTAGTGTTATTAGTTGCCAATACTTGCACATCGTCCTCAAGTGCACCATGCATCTTCCTTGCCAGCAATCGGCCGGTAGCACCTTTTGTAATTCAATAGGGTGTGATCACCAAACGGTGTACCTCTTGAAATGACACCCTCTCCATGGTGATGGTTCTCATATGAGTGATGGTTAAGGAAGCATCAAAAGACACAGCCTTTTGATTTAGTCAAAAGGTTGTGACACTTCTTAAGGTTGTGTTATTTGGCAACCATAATAGTTGTGTCATTTACCAATCGGTGCATAATGGCCTATAAATAGGGGTCATTAGTGCACAATTGCACTCACTCAATTCCCTTTGTCTATCACTAACTTGTTGGACAAATATCCTCATGAGAGTGTCATCATATTGCCAAAATTTTATTTCTCTTTGTTCTTCATAATTCTATAGTGGTATCAAGAGCCTGGTCATGTCAGAGGGAATGTTTTTGCACATTGAGAAGACGATAAATAGACAAGTGCTTGGTTTGGCAACCACACTTGCATATTATAGTCATTCCAGAGGCTTTCAAATCCAAGATAGCAACTTTTTCAAATCACAGTGGGAGGCCTAGAGTATACAAGGAATCTTCAAAATCTTGTAAGTTGTTATTATTTTGAAGAAATTTATTGAAACATAAAAAAATAATACATTTTCTAATTTTTCAACACCAATTGTCACTGTTTTGGGGAGTTGTCGAGGTTCCTCACCGCTATCGGAGTTCATGGACGTCGGAAGTCTCAACGCTGGTCACCATCTTGTCGGATGGAAGTGAAGATAGAAGCTTCACAGAATCTGAAAACACCCAACACGGGGAAGAAGAAGACCCTAGGCTAAACAATACCATTTTGTCCAACTATCATAAGTTTTCAAATCAGCAATGGCTAAACGAGATGTCTTTCAGCCTAAAGAAGTGACAAACGACAGTGTTGTTTTGGTTGATCCTTTGAAACCAAACTCTTCAAATGGTGTCGTTCCAACCCTTTCAGCCTAGCCGCAAGCTAATCCCCAAGCTGAGCCATTGACTCAGTTGTTGACCAAGCCACTGACCGAGCCGCTAATCGCCAGTTTTCTTCTTGCTCAAATCTCTTATATTTTGTTAATCTTTAAGTCTTGAATGTGTGGGAGAGTGTTGGTTAATTTTATTGGAGGTGTGGAGGTTGATTGTTGGTATTTTTGTGTGATGAAGTTCAGTTTCAGGAGTATGATATTAAGCTTGGAAGTTTTTGTTGTGTTGATTAAAAGTTTTGTAAATCTCGGTTCCATGATGTATTGAAACGATTTTTATGTAAATTTATGGTTTGATTTATAGCATATTAGGTTTGCATAAATTGGTTTTGCATGATTTACAAAATGATAGAACCAAATCCTTTAAATGAGTTTTGTTTGGTTTAGTTTATTATTTTAGCTTTAGGATCTTGAATCTATGGTAAGACACTAATTTACACATTTCATAAAAACTTACACTCACTACATCATGAAAAATGTCAAAACATCATGACAAGATCAAAGAAAACCAACTCTTAATATTATTGGTCTAGTATTTTCCAATCAACTCCACGGACTCCAAAAGGTACTCTCCTAATATGTTCATCATTCAAACTTAAGTTATAGCATGTTTGACTAAACAACAAAAAATCATAAAATACAATATAGAACAATTGGTTTGCATAGATCAAGATTTTGAATGATATTTTTTAAGCACATGCAAGTCAAAATTTTGAATCTAATATAAGATTGTTAGGTTTGGATGTTGTGAAAATTTTTAATTTGAGATAAAAGTTAAAAATTGAATAAAATATTATTTTTAAATATTATTATTGTTTTGGAATTTGACAAAGTTGAATTGACATTTAAAAAAGTTGAATTTTTATTATATTTTATGTAAAAATTTGAAAAAGTCGTAATGATAAGATAAAATGATATGAGAATTTTGTGTTTAAAAAAACTTCAAAAGCTAACCTAAGGATCCTGAACTTTGAAGAGTTTTATGTTGCTATTTATTTGAGGTTATTATTTTTATGTGGAGAGTTTTATTTAATATTCTATGTGGAGTTAAGCTAAGAATTTGAGTGAATTTATCCTTAGACTTGCAGTCAAACTCATTGAGAGGTACTAGCAAATTTCGAAGATGAAATGTTTATAAAGATTTGAGATTGTAACAACCCAATCTAATGTTATTATGAATTGAATAAAAATAATTTTATTGGGCCTAAGTTATGTTCAATAAGCCATTTTAGAATCATCCACGAGCTATAACTTATTGAAGTTGGTTAGAAAATTTAGTTAGATGCATTGAACCAAAAGTTTATTTTAAGATCTATTAAGGTTTAGTAAGTGGTGTTAATAGGCTTATGTATTTCGGAAGCCCAATTGAGGTTCATTGGATTATTTTGAATAGCCCGCGTGCGCAAATTTTATTATGATGAGTTAATGGTTTAATTTGGTCCAATAATTGAATTAAAGTTTATTTAATATTTATGGATCAAGTTGACTCTATTTAATTGGTATCAAGCTAAATAATTTATTTATAAGCCTATAAGTATTTATTAGACGAGTTAGACCATTTTAAAATTTTAAATATCCCCGTTAGGGTTATTAATTGACCTAACCCATGTAATCATAGGCAAATCCTAGGATTTAGTTGGTGTCGATTTAGTTGGACACCAAAAATGTCCCAACCCATTTATTAGAACCCAAATAAAGATCCAAGAAAAAAACACTAGGATCCAATGGGTCAAGTGCATAAAATGGACCCAAACTCATGAGACCTGAGGCTGGGTTTGTTTATGAACTCCAAGCCCACGCACGTCTTCATCTTCCCCACTAGGGTTCACGGCAACAATACCTATATATACACAGAAGTATACACATTCATGAACTGCTCTCCCTTCTACCAAGCACACGGATCACACGGCAAAAATGGTCAGTTCCTCCACTCAAGCTCACTGCAATTTTTTTCCCCCTCCCGAGCGTAGAAACACGAAGCCCACAGGAGCACCACAGCCCCATACAGGCACGACAACAATTCGGTAGATATCAAGCCCTACCTTGCTGCACTTCCACAAGCCGCCAGCCCCACGTTTCCGTCGAACCATGCTCCTGCACCGCAGCACCAGGTCAGGCCGAGAGAAAGTTAACCAACCCACGACCCAGCCTCTCATCACGGCCAAAGAAGCCCCCACGTCTCACGACTTTGCACCCTCACGGCCCCCCTCAGTCCCCCTGTCGCATGAAACAGCAGCCTCCAAGAAGACCCACGTCGCCGCACGATGAGACAATCGAGCACTCCACGGCACAGCATGGAAAGTGCGCCGCGAAAGCCCCACGTCCAACCGAGAACCCAACGTGCCCACGACCCCTGCACCACCGTAATCTGCCAAGCAAAGGTTGCATCACCTGCAACCAAACCGAGAACCACCATAGAGCAACCCCGCTGCACTGCCAGCCGCGAGTCATCCCCAACCTCTCAGAATACTCTATTTTCTATAACAAAAACAGAGCAACCCAAACGTCTCCTCCTTCTGACACCATGCACCACCAAGCGACACCATCGTGTGCAAGCTCCTTTCACCACCCAGAACCTCCCCCGTGACCACCACCGAAAACCACAACAGCCCCTGTTTTTAGGAAACCGAAACAGAGTGACCTTTCTCGCTCCTCTGTCCTGCACCGCCTTACACCACCGAGAACCGCCCAACCACCACATTAACCGCCGCAATTGGCGCGTCTAATGAGTCCAGCTTCTACCATGTCGACGGACGATATCTACACCGTGATGAAAGCCCTTGTTAGTTCAATCAAATGAGATGCTCCGCCGTAGCCACAACAGCTCCACCACAAACCGCCTCCCTCCACCACCAAAGACCCACCATGGCTCTGACGCCACCCAGCTCCACCCACAGTCACGGCTAGCCCCTCCTTTCTCTCAGTGAAGCTCTTTCTCTCTCTCCCTCGGTAAGCCTCTCTCTCTCTCTCTCTGTAATTGCCTCTCTCATGCACACGTGCTCGTTAAGGGTGCTCACACTTCTCGGGTTTGCTAGGTCAGTACACTTGTAGTTTGCTACGATATAATGTTACGTATAAGCTTGCGGGGTTGATGTATATGCATGGGTCATATATGCAAGTAGGGTTGAAGTGCTTAGAGCATCTCCATCGGAGTCTCCATAGCCCATATATTTTTATAATTTAGAGATGAATTTAGAATTTTCATGAAAAACCCATTCCCATTGAATTTCCCATTTTATGGTTTAATTATATAGGATCTACAGTCTTCCCCATATACGGGGAACGATTGTAGCTCCCCATCGCATTCATTGCTCTTCCATCCCGCGTTCTTCTTTCTCAGCACAACCCACCCCTCGAAACACCAACGATCGCAGTCCCAAATCTATCGACAAATTTGTAAGTTTTGCTTTCAATTTATTGAAGATTTTGATGCTTCGATTTCGCAACACCAAGATTCACAGCTCATCTCCCTCATTTTCGAAATTTTTTTGATTTGCATACCCCAAATGCTTCCCTGTTTCTCTTTTGAAAATTTTCTTCCTCCCGAGGTCATGATCAAGGCAAGTATGCCATGGATAATCTGCGTGGGCGAGTTCTTCGCTGTTTGGTTTTCAAGAAAATTTAACATGCAATTTGTTTGGCTGCCAAGAAAATCTTACATGCGATTGGTTCAATTTATCATATTTTTTGTCGCTCTCTGGTTTAGTTATTCTCATTTTGAGACTGAATTTGAGGATATCGATTCTCATTTCAGCTACTGTCATTGATTTGTTGTTGTTATTTATCACTGTGTTGAGTTGGATGGAGGATATGAACTTGGATGGAAGAGATAAATGATATTATGTGTGATAAATTTGCTTCATTCAATTGATTTTTAGATTTGTATAGTTGTTGATTTAGTTTTATCGCCTGAGTTTTGATTTCAGTAATGAGGTTTTGGAGTTGTGACTAAATATTTTAATGATAAAAATTTATTGATTCATCAATCTGCTTTGGACTGGTGTTGCCAAATTGTGGATGCACTTGGCCATTTGAATAACTAGGCATGTTTTTTTGTTTTTCCTGTCTAAAACCAGACAGAGGGAGGACAGCCGATAGGGGTACTACTCCTGTCTTGTGTTTATATTTGTTTTAATTGGTTCATTTTCTGTGCTTGATATTCACAACAAAAGAAAGGAATAAGAAAAAAAAATTGAATTTTGAAGAGAGTTGATTATATTGTGACATTTGGGTAAGTTTTGAAGTGAGGGTATGTTTTTGTATGGTTTTGTTTTGGGTTGAGGATGAATGGGTCTTATAAGTATAATTTCATTGGTGTAAAAATGTCAATTTTGGTTGGTTCACATAGCCCATGGTATTTTGAGAAATGTATACTCAGCTAGAGATAGAAATGTATACTCATGATATCCAAAAAAAATATAAATTTAGGTTCCTTAAAATTATTATGTTTCATTGCAATTTCCATGGTTAATTTGTTTTGTGTTGTTGGGTTTCTTTACTGTGTTTCGTCTCTCTCGGAGGAGTGGGGCTGTTATTAGGTTGTGATGATGGTGTTGTAGTACATGTTAATTTACAAGTGTTAATAGGGCCCCATCGATATGGCGGGGTAATCCTCACCCCGAATTGCCATATTGCAGTTTGTGGTACTTTCCACAAAAGGCAATGGACGTTTGGGTGGGGTTTTGTGCCATTTGATGTGAATGGCTCCTTTCTTACGCATATTATCAATATTTTCACCATTCTGAACTCCAGTTAAGTCTTTATTTTCAGAATTTAATGGGAAATCCAATGGGAATGCTCTTATTTAGCATTATTTTGATTCGCATGCTGTTTGGTTGTTATTTGGTTGTGTTATTTTATGCTAGAAAAGTAATGTGTAACTTCAACCTCCTCGGCTATGATGATGACAAACCGTAATGGGGATATCAGGGGAGGCACAATAATACGGAGTACGGCTCGTAAGACTCTACCTCATTTAGAATATAGAGAAATAGGGGACGGCTCATCCGAAATCTCCTTCTAAATAGATTCGAGGGATATACTGGATTTTTTACAAAATAATCGCGAAAAAAGCGCTCGTGCCCTTGAATATGATCACACCGAATGAACTTACGGTGATGATGATTGCCACGATGCCTCGATGACTGTCCTTCGACCTCATCATTAAGAACAACATCCAACTCATCTTCAGAGGACAAGTATGTGAACAATTTGCGAAAAAATGTACGAGCCATTTGATGAAGGGAGTGGGATATCAGGGGAGACACAAGAATTTTGGTTCTTTAGATCAAATGATACTTGAGTTTGTGAGAATGTGAGTGTAAGCAAGAGGAAAAAGTTACCATTACATATAAGACAAAAAATGTTACTGTTTGAGAGAAGAAAAAAAAAGTTACTGTTGGAGAAAATACAAAAAATATTACCGTTGGTGACAGGAGTTGAAAATGTTAACATTACAGATAGGAGTTCAAAATGTTACAGTTAGAAAATGCACATATTAAAAAAATTACTATTTTTATAATACGGATTTCGGTTTGAAAAATAATACTGTATTCGGTAGTCAAAATCGTATAAGTATTTAGTAGAATGTGATATTTGAAAAGAAGATAATAAGACGAAAGAGTTAGTAGTTAAGATTGTAAATGGAAGTGAGAGAAAAAATAATAAAAAAAGAATAGAGAAATATTATTTAATAAAATAGAGATAGGGATGGGGAATGAGATGTAGAAAGTTTTTGAAAGATGAGAAAAATTTATGGAAAAGTTTTAAGGAATGTACTTTTCAGTTAAATTATGGAGAATCCAATCCGGATGCTCTTAATGGGCTAAGCATGAGTGCATGTTTGGGTAAAAAAATATGATTAATTAATTTCTTTTTATACATCTAGTTATACAATCAAATCCTTTATTTTTTCTTGTCAATCCCACTTTCCCTCTTTCAAATTAGTCCCACTCTTTCATATTCCTTAGATAACCTTCACTAAAAATCACAAGAACACAATTCTTTTAGGAAATCAATATATTCAAAAGAAAAAAAAATCAAATACATGAAATGACATTATATTTAACTTCTAATTTGAGTTCATAAATCGTGATATTCCAAATTTATCCTTTTATATTGCTTTGCTTTTTTAAGACCAATATAATTTTCCATACTGAAGAAGCAGATTTGTAAGTTATTGATGTTTCATATTTTAAGTATAATTAAGCTATAGATAAAAGTTGGAGGAAAATTCCTTGACATACCAAATAGTATGTCGATGGTGTCATGGAGTTTTTGAAGTTTGCATGTGATAGTTGTCCTAGTTGCTCATGTGGAAGATGTGGATTGCACATGCTGTTCATGCTCAAGATAGTATGTTATTAGTTGATTAGCAATGAAGTTTGTCAATTATAGTATTTGGTATATCATGGGGGAGAAAAGGGAAGAAATCTTACCATTCTTCTTATACCCAAGGCAACAATGAGCAAATACATGAAGGCTCTAGTGGGATGACAACTATGTTAGGCTGTATTTTCTCTATATTTAATCTTGAAATAGTTGAAGGTGAGCCTAAAATAGGTATGAAAGGTAAAGTAAAATATGAAAATCAACAAGGTTCTAGCGAGAGAGTTAATAAATTTTATAATATGTTGAAAGATGCTGATGAGCCACTATATAAAAGGTGTACAAAACACACTAGGTTTAGTGCTAATGTACACCCATAAAAAATGAAGTGTTTGGGTGGATGGAGTAATACTATATTTACAGAACTGCTTAATTTCATGAATGAGCTACTCTCATCAAGAGCAATGTTGCCTAAAAGTACATACGTGGCTTACAAATACTTAAATAGCATGGGGCTTGGATACGAAAAGGTCTTAGTATGTCCTAATGGTTGTATGTTATTTTGGAAGGACAATGAAAAGCATGTGTGGTATGCAGAGTGTCAAAGTGGAAGCAGAAAGATTGTGTGGATGCAAGGTTTAAAAGCAGTAAAAGAAGTCCAATGAAAGTCTCAAGGTGGTTTCTGTTGAAATCCAAATTGCAAGGGCTTTTTATGTTGTCGAAGATCTCTTCTAAAATGAAATAACATGTTATAGGCTGCATAGATGATGGCTAAGGCATCCAGCTGATGGTTCAACTTGGGAGGAAGTTTGATTCACAACATTATGGTTGTGCATTAGACCCCCGTAATGTAGCCCTTGGATTATTTGTGGATGATTTTATTCCTTTGGGTAACATGAACATTTTCCACAGTATTTGACTGGTTATATTGAAACATTACAATTAATTTGCTTAGATGTGCATGAGAACATTAACTTTTATGTTATAATGATTATATCGGGTCCATTTTCATTGACATCTTCCATAAAGATATATGTATATCTAGGACCTCTAATATTATAATTGAAAAAATTATGAGAGGTTGGAGTACCAATCTATGATGTTTGCTCTAGAGAGATATTTACGATGCATGTAGCCTTAATATGGACGAATGATTTTCTTGCATATGGTGGTGATTTATTTGGATGGAGTATGAAAGGTCATTTAGCATATCCTTATTGTATGGGTAATACCCGAGATAGATGGTTAAAATATGGAAAAAAAAAATTCCCATATGTGGCATAGACCATTCTTGCCATGATAACATCGATAGAGAATTGTGGCAAGAGTATTTGATGGTGAACAAGAAATGGATCCTCCACTTATTATGACAACGGACGACATTATGAAATAACTAGATGATGAAGGTTGTAATGTTAGAAGTAATGGTAAAATAAATAGATTTGTTAAGCTAGTTGTTGTTGGGCAACCCATAGAACAAACGTTGAATTTTCTTTAGTTTGCTTTATTGGAAATATAATTTATTGCATCATAATCTCAATGTGATGCACATTGAGAATAATGTGGTAGATCATATTGTTAGCACATTGTTGAACATTGTTAGAAAGAGTCAAAAGATGACCTACATGCATGCCTTGACTTATAGAAGATGGGTTTGAGACTAGAACTTATCTTGTTCTTAAAGTTACAAATAAGGCATATTTGCGTTTAGCTTGTTTCATAATGAGTAACAAAAAGAAAGATGACTTGTTGTATCAGATGGTTGAATTTACATATAAAAGTGTCAGATGGTTATACTTTAAATGTTTCATGTTGTATCAAATTTCGAGTTCGACAACGTACTATAGTGGGCATGAAAAGTCATGATAGTTATATACTAATGCAACAGTTTAATCAATTGCACTTTGTGGGTCATTATCTAAGAAGGTTATGGAACTTTTAATTAAGCTAATTGATTCTTCAAGGGAATTTGTTCGAAAATATTTCGGTTTGAATATTTTGATATATTGGAATCTAAAGTACTCTACCTATTGTGTCAATTAGAAATGATCTTTTCACCATCATTTTTCACGATTATGGTGCACTTCACTATATATTTAGTTGCAGAATGCAAGCTTGGAGGATTGGCTAATTATCGATGGATGTATCCTTTTTTTTTTGATAAAATGGATCATCACCCTTCATTAAGATAGGACTTACAAAGATGACTTGAAAACAAGCCAATTACAGTCGTTAATAGCTTCCCAATACACTTTCGTAACTGACATGATCTAATCCAGACGACAAATCTCTAAAAACCTACGTCTTAGAGAAATACCACTTTTGTCCATTGTAACACCCCGTATTTTAGTGTATTTTAATGAAGGATTATTTTAATTAATTTAATGATTGATTCTCTAGTTTTAGTATTTTGGGAGTTTTAAAATATTATTTTATAATATTTTAAGTTGTGAAAATATTTTATTGCGCTTTCTTCTTATTAATTATTATTTCAGATTTAAATTGATCTTTGATTTAAATTGGTTCGTTTATGGGTTTTAAATTTATTTTTGTTTTATTTAAAGCATTTCACTGCGTTTGATTAATTTTAATTAGTGTTATGCAATTTAATTGCCTTTTATTTTAAAGTATGTTATTGTTGG
>QEOT01006742.1:145184-167531 GCA_003123785.1 Pterocarya stenoptera
TTTTTGGGTGCGTGTGTATCACCCCAAAGCCGAGATGGGATATTATCTCGGTGGAGCTCCTCTGGACACTCGGGAGCGGAATATACTGAGTGTCGTCCCCTGGGGCTTTTACCCGGGACTTGGACGGGATGGTAGCGCTCTCGATCTGACTCCGTGACTCCTCAGGCTGGCGGGGGTCAGAGGATGCCTGGCTATGTACGCGGTGGGCGCGGAACTGGGCATCACTCATGTATCACTTGCACGGTCGTTACCCGTGGGGTGAAGATGGGAAGCCAGAGTATGTGGATGGTCCCTAGGGGAGGCCATGGTGCATACGGTTAAAATTGGAATTAAAGGAATTATTCCTGGATTTATTAATTTGTGCCAAATGGTGTTTTTGGAGTGAGTGAGAAAATTGTGTTTTTCGAGAAATGTGTTTTCTCAGATTTTTACGCTTGGGTCATCATGAGCATGCATAGCGTTGGTTGTTTAAATATATTTTATTGTCTTTGAGTTTTCTGGGTTTTACTTACCTGCGGTTCCAATTTTGTGGAACTGTAGATTTCGATGCAGGTTTTGATGAGGCTGAGCCCGAGGATGCGGCTCCGCCTGAGGAGTAGGGACATGGCTATTTTTGTGTTGAAGATCATTTCTGCTTTTGTTATTTGTATTTTATTTGACTTGATGCTGTTTTGTAAACAAAATTGTATTATGTTGACATGTGGATTTTCAGTACTCTGATATTGTATTAAACTCTGGTACTTAGTTATTTGACTTAACTGTTCAGCTGCGTATTTTATTGTACACGTGTTGCATTGCACACACTTAGCACATGTCGATGGGGTGCGTGACCGTGTTGTCATCATCCCGGGTGTCTCGATTTCCGTGTGTGTCCGTACATGGAAGTTGGGGGCGCCACATCCATAACAGAAGTTACAAAGCCCCCATACCCTGACTAAGCAGGGTAGAGTTCACCAAACTCCACCAAATCCATCAATGCGGAGGGGGGGACCACTACACCCTTCGAACCTTATTCCAAAGGCACAACTTTTTTGAATTTTTATTATTCTAGAAACAACAATACCCAAAGAAAATTACATAAAGAAAAGACTACATAAAAGAGGCTACTGAGGCGCGTGCATAACACAGCAGTAGATCGCATAAGCAGTGCACAAAAAGGGTTGCTATGGCGCATGCACCCCGGGTAGGAAACCGACGGACGATCTTGGAAGCACCAGGCTCACAAAATCCAGGAACGTCGCACGTGGCATTGGTAGAGGGCTTGTTAAACCCCCACGTAAAATCGCCTCTAAAGTTACACCTTAGCTATATGCACACATATCGCTCAAGCGGAGTGTCGAGCGGAGTTCTCTGGTTGCAGACTTGCTCGAGCGGACTGTCGAGAGAGTTTCGAGCGGAGCTCTTGAGTTGTATTCGCTCGAGCGGAGTCGAGCGGAGTGTCGAGCGAACCTTGGCTTAAGCCAGGGTCGAGCCATAGTTAAGCCAAACCTCAAAAATGGCATTTTTAGCATGAAATCAAGACAAAGTTCGACCCCATGCACCACCTTAGCCGAACCATTGGCTCATGCATGCCACGGCCATGTGGTCCATGCCACTATCTTTATTTATTTAATTTATTTTAATTATTTTATTTAATTTATTTCAAAGGGACCTATTGGGGGTTTCCAATTTGTTTTGCTTATAAATAGGACATCTTATTCTTACTTTAGGATCTTTTGGCAAAAACCCTAGATGGAGAACTATTGTTTGAGAGATCACCATTGGTGCTTAGTACTTGAGCTTTTTGGGTGCAATTCGTGAGTCCCAAAGAGAGGATCATTCCATGCAATTTGTGAATTGGAGTGATTCAACTATCTTGTCTTACAACTTGGTGCAATTCATGAATCCAAGTTGTGTTTATCTTTGTTCATGTTATTTTATCAATATATGAGATTTATTCAACACTTGTACAATTCGTGAATCAATCTTTGGATTACTTTCATTTGTTCATTCAAGTTCATAAGTATTTTTCTTTGATCTTGGGTGTTCATCATTTGGTTCTCATTGTTTATCATCACATTGTCCATCCAATCCATCTAAATCACATTTCGGCCCACCCTAATGTTTGTATTCCTTCCATAAATTGTTCCCTCCATCCACCTAACCCTAGCCGAAACCCTAGTTTATATAAGGTAACCTTTACCTTGTTGGCATCCTTGACTTCTTTCAAATCATATCCCTTGATTTAAGGAATTGTCAATCATTTTCAATTCCTTAAATCACTCTTCCTAAAATATCTTAAGTCCATCTTTGACTTACCAAACTAGCCAAACTCGAAATCTCCTTCTTCCATAAGGATCCCTACCACTTAGGAATCTTTTCTAAAATATTTCCATCTTCCATATTTCAGCAATCCTAATTGCCTCCACCGAAACCCTAGCCTCCATCCAAGATTCGGCAGCCCTAGTTTCCTCTTGGCCGAACCCTAACCCCACTCACTTATCCTTGCATCCACCCACTCGGCACCCATCCAAGAACAAGCCATAGCCGAACCTCATTGAGCCATATTCACCCATACACTTTATCAACCCTTTTCACCCTCCCATACATCCATTTAAGCCTAAACACTTAACCTCACCATACCAAAGTTGCCATCATCACCATTGTTGCACCATATCCAAACAATAGAGGACTTGGCACTTGGTCAATACAATGAGGACATAGGTGAGGAGAACGTAGTGTTTAGGAACTTGACCGGGGTCCCTAACAGGGCTCCCTGGTGGCACGTGAAAGTCATGCGCCGAACGACTCCAGAAATTTTGAGTTGCGCGTGTGGGCTACTCGCCGCTTTGATTGACACCGCATTCGGTGGTCTTGAAGATCGACGGCTGGGCAACACCATAGCGGGGCACATGCTGGCCTGTGGGCTGTAGGAAGTCCTAGATCTGCGTTTCTCCTTTACATGGCCTGAAAACACAAAAATCATAAAAATACAAAACCAAAACACTACATAGAGGAGGAGGGAGGGAGAAGGGAGGGGGAAGGGAGCCGAAACTCCCACCCCCTCTAGCCGGATCTGTGGGGGGAGCTTAGAAAGAAGGGAGAGAGTTTTTCGAGAGAGAGGGATTTTTTTGTTCCCTCGACAGAGACTTGTGTATTGATAGATGTATCTAGTTTAGAAGTATAATATAATTGTGTCAAAATTAACACAAACTTTTTTTTTTTTTTTTATAGTCAAAACATATTTTAAAAATATTTCATTGCTATCTCGTGATATTTGTGGTAAGTACCTACATCAAACTTAAGTTTCACCTCTTAACAAAATTGTGCTAGAAGGTTCCATTATTGAAGGATATCTATTAGTGGAATTACAAATGTTTTGTTCTTGTTATTTGGAATTCCCACAAACAATATTCATTAAACCATTTAGAAACCTTGATGACTCTAGAGGAAAAGTTGTTGACGTTCGTATCAGTTTTATGTAGTGGACTCAAGCACACTGATATATACTCTTCAACTCTGATAATTTCACTGCATTCTGCATTTAAGGTGAATTATTAATACATACGAATTGAAAGATGTCCAAATCGGGTGATCGTAGTTAAGACAAAAAAAGAGACATGTATGATATCAGTGAAGGGGAATTGACTAATGACGATGAGGATGGATATATGGTCAACGATCATTGTAGCATATATAATGATGAAACTTTTGATGGTGGTGTTGACGATATCATGTGGACGGGAAACGATATAGATGGAATAATGATCAATATCTCTCACTAGTGACTAAAAAATTCATATTTAGTCTCATAATATGAATGATGCCAAAATAATTTATCACACTTGTTTGTTTATATTTTCAATTACCTCTATCTCATTACTTTTCTCTCATATTAAACTCTTAATATTATTAATTTTATTGACTCGCAAATAAGATGACTTGCTTTTGTATAGTTATAATGGGCCTAAAAAAGAAAATACTATTAAATCACTTTTGCAAGAACAATCTACATTAATATCAGTTATCCGTAATGAGACACAATCGTACCCCTCCCTTGCTAGGATGCTTAATCATTTCCATCTGCCAATGGGCCGCCCCTTTCCATTAATAAGATGGTAGAATCATCCCCTTCTATAGATTGTCTTGTATAATCATCCTATCCTCACAAAGAGAGCCTCAACCTTCCACATTTGTACAAATGAGAGCTTGGCTATTCACATGGACACAAGAAGAGACTAAACCATGCACATTTTCACTAATAGTACCTCAATCACAAGCAGAGAATGTTGCCTTGTTCTTCGACATTGGGGATTGTTTTGTCATCATTGTCAGTATGTTTATTTTTACTTTATATCTATTCCATTATGTGTTGTATTTGCAAAGTATTAATATAAATTCATTTACGCATATAGTAATGGCATAGAGTCAAGCGGCTATTGCACTTGATTCATGACATTTGACATCTACCAAAAGGAGAGAGAATTGAGATAGAGCTTAATAGTCTTGCTTTTGACTCTACCAGTTACTATCTGCATAAATAAATTTAGCAACACTCTTAAGTAGTTTGTAAATGTAAATCGATAATGGAATATATGTAAAGTAAAAAAAAAAATATACTGACAATGATGAAAAAACTATCTCCAATGTTAAAGAACAAGTCAACATTTTCTACTTACGATCGTGGTGCTATTGGTGCAGATTTGCATGACTAAGTCTATCCCTTTGTAGATGTGGATAGCTGGACCCCCTTTGTATAGATGTGGAAGGTTGAGACCCTCTTTGTGAAGATAAGGATGGTTGGGCAAGACAATCTATAGAAAGTGAAGACCCTACCATTTTATCAATGGAAGGGGTTGCCCTATCAAGGAAGGGATATGAATACATCTAATGATGAGTACTTATGTTAATTGTCTTTGCAAGAGCGATCTAATAGTTTTTGTCTTCTTTTCTGAGCCTATTGTAACAATACAAAATAAGTCGTCACTTTTATGAATCAATAAAAATAATAATATTACAAGCTTGATATCTAAGAGAAATAAGTAATGAGAGAGTGGTAACTTAAAAATATAAAAGGAACAAGTATGATACTTACATCAACATAATTCATATTATGACACTACATATGAGCTTCCTACTCACTACTGAGGGATACTGATGTTTATTTCATCTATGTCACTTCGCATCCACATGACATCATCAATAGCACCTTGAATAGCTTCATCGTCATAAATATTACCAAATTTCGTTGACTAAATATTCATCGGCATTGCCATCAGTCACTTACCCTTCACTAATGTCATACACATTTCTTAGTTTTATCTTAATGACAATTCCATTTGAGCATCTTTTATCTGCAACAGAATATACTTGAGACACTTGGAAAGATAACACAAGCTAATCATTAGTAGTTCGATTACTAATGTGTACTCAATGAGAAATATTCACATCATCCCTAGTAGTATATGTCCAATCGTATTTGATTAACACATATCGAGATCCATCATAATACATAATGTCAATTATGCGTGTCTATTGGTCATATAAAACAGGGTCATCTTGAGTGCATACACTAATTCAACAATTTCGAGTGTTCTTTTCATTTCTGTGATTCCTAGTGCAATACTTCAATTTGCTTAAATTCTTTGGCAACTTACATGGGACTTTTACAAAGCATTACAAATTTATGGCTTAATTCATTTATTTAGTTGTCATCTATTTTTTATTACTTGAAAGGTAAACTGACGAAAACAACATATACATAATAAATTGTGTTATACTATTGAATGAAATATAACAATTACATAGTCCTAAAAACAATTACAAAATTTGTCTTAGTTTCTCTTATGTAGTTCGTCATTCGGTAAATGATTTCAATCAATTGTATTCCTTAGTATTTCCAACGGCATCCTATATACGTATATGGAATCACAAATGCATGTTACAATTACACAAATATAATTCAATTCCTATGTATTAATAATGTAACTCATATGCGGAATGAAGTGCAATCATCAAAATTGAAAGGTATATAGCGATGTGCCTAAGTCTATGACATAAAATTCAGATGAACGTCAACAACTTATCCTATAGAATGATTGGAATCTCTAGATGATTTATTGAATACTGTTTGTGTGGATTCCAAGAGCGAGAACAAAACATCAATAATTCCTATAATAAATATCTTTCAACAATAGAAACTTTTGGCATAGCTTTGTTATGGACAAACCTTAAGTCTATATAGGCACTTACCACTAACATCACGACATGGCCATGAAAGATTTTTAGAATGATTCTACTATAAAATATTTGTGTTATTTTAGAAGTAATAACTATGTCATGCCTCTCAACAGAATATATCCATTGATAATGAACGGGTCATCAAAGCTTGAATTTTACAACTATATGTATAACTTAGTGCACCATAATTATGAAAAATGATGGCAGAAAATTAGTACAATATTTACGACAACTCTAGATTCCCATCAGTCTAAATCTTCAAATCATGACTTTTTCAAACAAATTCTCCTGAAGAATCCATATAGCTTAATTAAAGCTTCAATAACTTTCTTAGGTGATGATCAACGCAATGCAGTTAGCGAGATTTATTGCATTAGAATATGATTATCATGAATCTTCATACCTGCTAAAGTATGTTGAAGAAGTATAACAATTTGACACTTTTACCTTTGAAGCATAACCATTTGGCAGTTTACATTTTTTATAATCTTCACCAAGCCATCTTTCTCTTTATTACTTATTGTAAAACAAACTGGAGGCAAATATGTCTTCTTTGTATCTTTGATAACATGATGAAGTTGTGGTCTCAACCCATCTCTTGTAAGTCAAGGCGTGCCTATAGGTTATCTTTTGATTTATTTTTAATCAATGTTCAATAATGAGCCAACAATATTATCGATCATATTTTTCTCAATATGCATCACATTATGATTAGAGAAGTGCTAATAGCTACAAAGATATCTCACAAAAGTAAATCACCAAATGCATTATACATTAGACTTGTTTTATAATAAAAATATTTTTACAATATAATGTACTACATCTAATCACGTTAGTTTGTGGGTTTACTTTTATGTGATCTCTTAATGACTAAAGCATTTCTTTTAAAATTATGACACAACAAATTATTTTTCTAGTAAGGCAAGCTAAAGAAAATGCTACATTTCTTCTATGGGTTGCCCAACAACAATTGATTCAACATATCCATTTCTTTTACCATCACTTCTAAGATTACATCCTTAATCTTCTAATTTTTTTCATAATGTTATCACTTGTGGACATAGTAAGTGGAGGATTCATTTCTTGTGTACCATCAAATGCTCATGCCACCATTATCCACCAATGATTTCTTTGCAAGAATCTTCTATGTATAGGAAAACTTTTTTTTTTTTTTTTTTCATATTTTAACTATATATCTTGTGTATTGCCCATACAATAAGGACAAGCTAAATGACCTTTCATACTCTAATCAGACAAATCACCATAAGTAGAAAAATCATTGATCCTCTACATTAACGCCACACACATCATAAATATCTCTTTAGAGCATGTATTATAGGTTAGTGTTCCAACCTCCCATAGTTCCTTCAATTTGGATATTAGGGGATCTAGGAACACATCTATTTTCATTGAAAGTGATGATGGACTCGATATAATCAATAATAACATGAAAGTTGATCGTTTCATGCATATCCAATGAGGAAAATTTTAAAGTGCCAACAAAACTTGCTAAACATTTGGAAATACTCAGGTTACCAAAAGGATTAAAGTCTTCGGTTGATAACTCAAGCCTTACATTGTGGGGGCGGATGCAAAATCACAATGTTGTAAATAAAGCATCTTCCAAGCAAAACCATTGGTTGGATGCCTTAGTACCCCATTACATGTGCTGCCTATAGCATGCCATTTCATTTGTGAAGATGGATTTGATGACATAAAAAATCTTTATAATCTTGATTTCAAAAGAAATTATCGTAAGATTTTGTTGAGCTTCTTTTACTTCTTTTAGTACTTTCATTCATAGAATCTTTCTACTTCTACTTTGACACTCTGCATACTACATATACTTTTTAAAATTTTATTTTCATTCCAAAATAACATAAAACCATTGCAACGTATTCTCAATTCAAAGCCCCAAGTCATTCATGTACTTCCTCGCCTTGTATGTTTTTTTTAGGCAACAATGCTCTTGGTTGGATCAACTCAGTCATAAATTCAAGTAATTATGTATATATACTATTACTCCATCCACCCAAACACTTCATATTCTGTAGGGGTATAATAACACTAAATATAGTATTTTTTGCACCCTTCATATAGTGGCTCATCAACATTTTTAATATATTATAAAATTTATTAATTCTATCGCAAATCATATTGTCAATTTTCATCTTAAACTCCACATTCTAAGGCTTCTACACCTACTTCAAGTTTAAGTATAGAGAAAACACATTGTAATATGGTTGTCATCCCACTAAAGCTTTCATGTTTTTGCTCATTATTGTCTTGGGCATCAGTAGCATTTTAAAATTCCTTTCCCTTTCCTCTCCCCATGGGCATACCAAATACTGTAACTTTGACAAATTCTATAGCTAATCAAATGATCATATACTATGTTGGGCATGAATAGCATGTGCAATCCACATCTTCTACGTGGGCTACTAATTGTTATATTTGTAAGACAATTCTAGTAGGCAAAATCCAAAAACTTCTTGAGACCATCAATATTTATAAAATCAAGTTAAAACTCAAACACAAAGTCATTTCACGCATTTGATCTTTTTTTCTTCTTTTGAAGATGTTGATTTCCTAAAAGAATTGTGTCCTTGTGATTTTTTGTGAAGGTTAGCTGAGGAATGTTTCTTTAATATTCAGTTCAAATTCTTATCTTTTGGTTGCTATTTGATCGAGTGAATGTCTATATGTTGATACTCTCATTTTTATTTAAAATCAATTTATGATATCTTAATTTACATATATTAATTTTAAAAGATAGTAAAAAATAAAAGTCAGAAATATTTTTAACAATTCATATATAAATTTAATTTAATAATATTTGTGAGCTTGCCAAAATAGAAAATGTTCACCCACAGATACTGGTAACTTCTTGTCATGGTGATTTTGTTCAAATTTGGTAACTTGTTGTCATAATGATTTTGTTCATGTTTAGTAACTTGCTAGTTGCTATCATGATTATTTTGTTCAAGGTTGGTATCAGTCATTCGAGTTGCTAACTTTTTGTCATGTTGACTTTTGTATGCATCTGAAGTCTTAATTACTGCCTAGTGGTTCATACACTTGATAATTTTTATAATGCTCTTTTGGTAATTTGCTATCTCTATCCTCTGATGCTATCTTAGTAATACTTATAAAGTTATGATATTATCTGGAAGACTATGACTTTGTAAGACTGTATGAAGACTGTATGAATTATGATAGGCTCTCTTAATCTCATTAAGATCACTGAGATGTCTAGAGCCTCTAGACTCTGATGTTATATCTAATGGTTTATTTTATTTTCATATTTCTTATATTGTGTTAGAGATATCACATTGATTGTTGAGGCAAAGTAAATTTTGCATTCTTGTCAAACAGCCCTTGAAAATATTATTAAGTAAAAAAATACTTGAGTAATCATGCAAAGGATAAAAAATTAGCTTAATGTTTTGTTTGTGTATTAGTGTATGCATGTTGGTGTAAAGATGGCTGAATCGAGAGACTTGCAATTTGCTAACCATTTCTGACTCCATTTTTGAAGACTAAGGACTTTACTCATTTTTTTTCGAAATTTAATGTGACGCCTCAACTCCCACGTATAAAAAACTTCGGGAATCATGACGTCAGAATGATGACGACACGGTCACGCACCCCATCGACACGTGCAGTATGTGTAATGCAACACGTGTACAAAAAAAAATACGCAGCGGAATAGTTAAGTCAAATAACTAAGTACCATAAATTAATACATTACAATAATATTGAAAATCTACATGACAACATAATACGATTTTTATTTACAAATCAACAACAAATAAAATACAATTAGAATAAGCGAACAATTAACTTCAAATACAAAATAGCCAATGTCCCTACTCCTTAGGCAGAGTCCCATCCTCGGGCTCAGCCTCCTCAAAATCTGCATCAAAATCTACAGTACCAAAAAATGGTACCGCAGGTAAATAATACCCAAAATGTTCCAAGACATAAATATATTAAAACAACTAACGCTATGCGTACACATGATGACCAAAGCGCAAAACTCGAGAAAAACATCATTTATCGAAAATAATAATTTTTCAATGCACGTCAAAAATCACCATTTAGCACAAAACTAAAATTCAGGAATAAATCTAATAATTTCAATTTTAACCGTATGCACCATGGCCTCCCCTAGGGACCATCAACATACTCTGACTCCCTTCGTCACCCTACGGGTAACGACCGTACAAGTGATGCGCAATGAGTGATGCCCAGTTTTGTGCCCTTCGCATACATAGCCAAGCATCTTCTGACCTACGCTAGCACAAGGGGCCACGGAGTCGGATCGAGAGTACTACTATTCCGTCCAAGTCCCGGGCAATAGCCCCAGGGGACGACACTCAGTATATTTTGCTCCCGAGTGCCTAAAGAAGCTCCACCGAGATAATACCTTATCTCGGCTTGGGGGTGATACACACGCACCTGAAAAGCCTTTTTCACATTAAACATAGTTTTCAAACCACACTGGTATGCATGCGTGCATAATGCCATTAAATCGATCAAATACCAACAACCAACATAGTCAAACCAGATAATCAAATCACAGTTTATAAAACAGGTTAGTGCAAAAATATACTTAAGTCCTAAAAGTCTTTTGGAGAAATCCTTACAGCTCTATAAAGTAATTTTAGGAGGATCACGGAGGTGCAAAAGGCGGCTGGAAGGCAACATAACAGTGTAAAAACATTGTGGTTGAAATACACAGAAAAATCAAATTCAAACGGGATCAAACAAAAACTAGGGAACGGTAGGGTAGGGTCTATGGAAGGTGGTGAAGCTAGTGGAAGCGACGGTTGGCCGTGAGTGGCGGTCGAAATGGCAGTGGAAGGCCAAAAATAGTGAAATCAGAAATGTAGACAATGGGGCTTCATCGGTGACGAATCGGAGCTACGGTTGGGTGGGTTAGGACGGCAATAGGCCAATGAAGAAGTGGTGAAAAGATAGCGGCCAAAGGTGGTCGGACGACAGCGGAAATGGAGGAGAAAGGCCACGGCTTAAAGCTATGCGAGTGGGCCAACGGTAGCACGAGACGGCCTGAAATTGATGGTGGGTGATTGCCGGCCGAAGGGGAAGAGAATGGTGTCGGCGGTGAGTGACGGCCAGTGGCTGTGGGTTGGTAGTGAAGGTCGAAAGGCGTGGGGGAGAGGAGAGAGGGACGTCACGGGGGAGAGAGGGAATGCAGTGGAGAAAGAAGAAAGAAAAGAAAGGGAAAAACAAAAAGGAAGGAAAAGAAATGAGGTCCAATCCCCACAACTTTTGGGTCACAACTGATCCTCAAAATAACTATTTTTAAAATAGTAAATTAAATAAATCAATATAAACTCAAAACTAGTTAAAGTAAAATATTAAACTCCAACAATAACATTCTTTAAAATAAAAAGCAATCTAATTGTAGAACACTAATTAAAATTATGAAAGCACATTAAAAAAATTCTCGATTTAAAAATCGTAAAATAATCTCACGAAAACACGTTAAATTAAGTTAAAATGCTTAAAATCAAATATTTCATTAAAAAGCCCTTTAATAAAAAGCATATAAAAATCAAGTTGCATAATTTTTTGTTTTAAAACATCTTTTGATTCATTATTCCATGAGACCATGAGGATGTCATTGAATATACCATAGGTTCATATCCAAAATATACCTGAGGTCTTGAAGGCTTGATGATGTAACTTTGTATTTGGGTTATGATGATGTAACTTTGTATTTGGGTTAATTGCACTTTGCCTCCTCGAACTTTCATTTAATTCACAATATGGCTTCGAAACTATAAATTGCATCAAAGTGGACTCTTGAATTTTTAAAACTTCACAATCCCCCCTTCCGTCTACCAATAACATTAAATCTACGAAAATTCACTACACGTACTGCTCATGCACATGACATTTACAGAAATGATGTAATTTTTATCTAATTTATTATCATTGCTCGAGCTCAGCTTGAATACAGCCCTAGCCATAGCCTGTGGTGGATCGTCTATCATTTGTGGCACTGACAATCCGAGTCACTAAAGTGCAATGCCCGTCCTTGTGGTGGGTGTTTATACAGAATATTTTAGAAAGGACGACGGAAATTACCGTTTGATTTAAAACATTTTACTTCTGTATTCCTAGGGTACAAGACTCTACGTTATAAAATAAAATGTGCTTTTGGGATAAAAGAGTGGAAAATATAAATCTTAAAATAAAAGGCCACTTATATAGTTAAGACTGTCGTGCCTAGACTTCTGTGCTCTTCTCCTTTGGCCTTGTCCGTCCTGAGTGTACTGCTCATTCAGTTCTTGTAGGGGGAGGGATACACATAAAAATTAAAATGAGTCAAATGCTCAGTAAGTATAACGTTAAAATATAACAATATAAGTTTTCAATCATGCACTTATCATTATATACATATTATACATACATGTATATATGCTTTCCTTTGCAATCATCACTGGTGAGGCTTTCTTATTTAAAATAAAATTGTTTTCTTTTCATAAATGTTTCTCCCACCAGTACCTTCATTTCTTGAAAAATGTCATGCATTCATACATTCGTTTCTTTTCACTTTCATATGTCGGTGCACACTGTTACGCTCTGCGTGTTAGGGTTAGCGGTCCTACGACTAATAGATTCACTCGTGGCCATGGGTTGGAATGTCATTCTGTTAGGGTGCAGTACTGGGTGCACTACCAAATACTACTATCCGGCATTACAATCTGCCTATTTATTCATTGGGTACCCCTTTCATTCATATGGCCGTTATGTATCTTCATACATTTATGCTTTCATGCCTTTGTTTCATTTCATTTCATTCATTCATGTCAGCTTTAAGGAGCTGAAGCTTTCATTCATTCATGTGCATGAGCATGAGCTTTCATTCTTTTCATTCATTTCATGCTTTCATGAGAAAACGTTGTTTAGGGTGAGAGCCCCAAAAATCATCTTTTCGTGAAAAATATATACAATAGATACTGCATATCTATTCACATGCGTACAATTAATACTTTGGTTGCGTGAAAATGGGCTGCCAAAGAGAGCCGTACATACTTATACTTTAAAAACGTTATGTTTGACGTGCTTTTTCATAAAATATTTGTGTTTTCAAATGAAAACCGTTTCTTTTATTCTTTTCAAAGGAGAAGCATTTCGTTTTCTTATCTTATCTTTTAGAATACTTTAGAAGAATATGAACATAACACTTACCTGGACTCCATGCTATTTTCATATCATGCAATCCATTCATGTGCGTGTCAGATGGCAACCTACATGCATATACATAACTTTAACATAATTATCTATATAGTGCATAAGCAACTGAATTAGAAATAGGGCTACACTTTAATTGAACACTTTCCTTCCATCCCTAGGCTTTTACGTGCCCTTTACTACGTTAAAACCTCCGGGGACTTATTTATAGTCACTACCTCTTTTAACCTCGATGATTTACTTCGAGTGCTTACTCGTTAGGGTAAGCCCATAATTCACTTTAGGATTAAGATACTAAGAACTTCGTCTCATTCTTCTCATTAATCACGTCCCGATGCATGACTTAGATCGATTAGGTCACGCATCCCAATTCTAGACAGTACACTTGTAATTACCTTCATGTATCTTAGCTCACTCTAATCCTCATGATCATCTATACACGTTACACGGCTCTAAGTCACTCCGAGGCTTACGCACCGTGTCACCATACTTAGGACAGACGGGGCCAAGGAATGGGTTACAGTTGGCATGTGAGAACCACATAAAAGAAAAAATGATCCCACATACAGCGCCAATGTAGAGGACGTGTCTCACTTGCTATCTGTAGCCGTTCACTTGCGTGCTGATAAGAGATTTTGGCTGGAAAACTTTCGATGCTTAAGTCAGTAAGTGCCACAAACAATTAAGAATTCAAAAAAAAAAAAAAAAAAAGATTCATCTCCTACTATTTAGGGTTACCTGGTATATATAGACTCCGACGTAATGCTTATCTGGTGCAGAGTTTACCGGTGCAAATCATAACCGAACTGATCACGTATCTATATAAAATCTCTATCTTCCCGTAAGAGGTGGTGCGTGGGGTATATGACTTTGTTGGGCTTTAGACTCTCTAGTTCTCTTAGGTTAATCAAGAGCTTTTTACATTAGACTTTCTTCATATTCGGGCTTTTAATTCAGAATGGATCCTCAACTAATTTAGGCCCTCCAAATAGAGTTTTAATTTCTTTATAAATAAATGAGGTTTCGTAGTTGTGTGTAACACACCAAACTTATAAGTAGCATAACTATGTGTTAATTCTTTATTTTGAAATAAAGTTGTTTTTTATTGTTGTTTTGTTGTATTTTAGACTTTTTGAGTTTAATATATTTTGTTCTTTAATAGTAGTTCTTTTTTTTAAAAAAAAAAAAAAATAGTACCCAAGATTTATAAGGTAACATGCACCTGTCGTCTTGTCATTTGTGTTTATGTCTTATTTATAATGATTTATTAATAGAATCCTAATAGAAACACCAATTTACTCACTCTTACAATTACAAGAATAAAAAAGTTCAATTGAAAAGTAAATTTAGGAAAATTACATGATTTGAATTTATATTTAACCCTTAGAGCATTTTCAATGGATTAGCTAAAAGCTAAATCCATCATATATTTAGCTATTAGACAACAAAAATCGACTGCAATGCTTTAGCTAAAACCAAAAAAATTAAACTTTAGCTACAGTAACTTCCAAAATAAACTCCAAACTTGATGGTTACTGTACATAGATCAAATTTATATTTTATTATTGTTTCTTTTTCTTCTTCTCATCATAACTGCCTTCAAGCAAGTACTTTTTATAAAAGACTTTATACATTAATGTTTTCATTTTCTTTTTATGATGTCATTTTTATTTACCGCCATGGTAGCGTTGGCTTGCATCGAGGACCATAAGTTATCAATATAAGATGTTATATTTCTTAAGTTTTTAATAATGCACAGCTTCATGTGTTTAGATAAAATTAAATAAATTAAATATGATAAAATTAAATAAATTAATAATTACAAAAAATTAAATATTTTTTAAAATTAAGATTATTTTATTACTATATAATGAATAAATAGATAATCTAACATGGAGATTTGATATAAATGAAATAGTCAAAGTTAAATTCATCTAATATTATTTATTATTAAATAATAAAAAAATAGTCATTTCAATGTGGGAGACTTAATGTGAATGGAAGAGTTAGAGACAAATTCATTTCACATTAGCTAAAATATTTTTTAACTTTGACTAATCCATTAAGAGTGCTCATGAAGAAAACAAAATGGCTGACCTTTTAAAATGGCTTATCATGAAAGTTGTATTTGTGTAAGTCCAATTTTCGTTCAGTCAATCAAAGTTTTAAGTTTGGATAGGAGATGGGTTGAAATAAAAATTAAAAATTGAATAAAATATTGTTAGAATATATATATTTTTAATAATAATATTATTATTATAGGATTTAAAAAAATTAAATTATTTATTTTATTTTATTTAAAAATTAAAAAAAATAATAATTAGATAAAATAAAATGAGATGATACCAAAAGAAACACACGAAGAGGTCAAAGTTTAGACAGGAGAGCTGGTCATAATTTTATACAATTTATGAACGAATAGTTTCCGCACCAAACCAAAAAAAAGTTGGTTGGCATGATTTTCAGTCCAAAAAATCGATATAAAACTTTGAAAAAAAAGATTGCGGCGATTTAATACAACAAAAAAATCTCCACAGCAATAATAAAATGTCAGTTTTATTTTAAATTAATGTCTTTCCCATTAATTAGTCGTTGGTGGATCAGCTTGCTACATTCAGCAATACTTCACATGTCAAATGTCTTTTCCACAAGATAAGGGAGTACGACTTTTACAAATACAATAAGGGTAGTGCTTGCGTGCCGTACAGCTGCCGTATCCGCATAAATCTCTTTATTTATTTATTTATTTAATATATTTAAATATTTTTAAAATATATATATCAATATATTAAACGATCAAAAAAAAAAAAAAAATCAGACCATATACTAATGTTTTACATATAATGAACTCGCGAAAGGAATCGTTTTAGGTCTAGTATTTACAACGATTTACAACGAAAGTGTAAATATTTTTATTATATACAAATATTTTTATTATATATACACTTCGTCTGTACCCTCTCCTCACAATCCATTTTTGGGATGGCCACAGCCTCTTGTTTTTGTATTAGAAAAACTTTATTGGCAAGCCTATATTTTGATACACCAAGATACATTATTGATGTGGAGAATATAAGACATTTCATATAAATTAATAAATAGAGTTTTAATTTCTTTATAATTAAAAGAGATTTCACAGTTGTATGTAATACACCAAACTTATAAGTAGTATAACTCTTTGCATTAATTCTTTATTTTGAAATATAGTTATTTTTTATATTTGTTATATTTTAGATTTTTTGAGTTAAATATTTTTTGTTCTTTAATACTAGTTCTTTTTTTAAAAAAAAAAATTAGTACACAAGATTTATAAGGTAACATGCACGTGTCGTCTTGTCATTTGTGTTTATGTCTTATTTATAATGATTTATTAATAGAATCTAATAGAAACACCAATTTACTCATTCTTACAATTACATGAATAAAAAAGTTCAATTGAAAGGTATAAAGAGAAATTTAGGAAAATTACACGATCTAAAAATATATTTAACCCTATAAGAAAAGAAAAAAAACAGATTTTTTAAAATGGCTTATTATGAAAGATGTATTTGTAGAAATACAACTTTCGTCCAGTTAGTCAAAATTTAGATTGGAGATGAGATGAATTAAGATAAAAGTTAAAAATAAATAAAATATTATTAAAATATTTTTAATAATATTATTATTTTAAAATTTAAAAATATTAAAATATTTATTTTATTTTATGTAATAATTTGAAATAATTATAATAATAAAATAAAATAAAATAAAATAAGATAAAATATGTTGTCAAAAGAAAACGGGGCCTCAGGTCAGAGTTGAGCAGGAGAGCCAGTCCTAATTTTATTCAATTTATGAACGAAAAGTTTCCGTACGGAACAGAAAAAAAGCAGGTTGGCCCATATCCGAGTTGAACCCAAAAAGTCAATATAAAACTGAGAAAAAAATTGTGGCGATTTAATAGAGTGTCAAGTTTATTTGAAATTGATGTCTTTCCCTTTAATTAGTCTTTGGTTTGGGATCAGCTGATTCAGCTCTCTACAATTTATTTATTTATTTTTATAAAGGAGGACAGCACCTTTACATTTTAATTGAAAATCGCTCACTAAGAGGAGGAATGGTCATAATTACATCAATAAAATAAGTCTAAAAAGAAAAAATTTCAACAAATCTTTCAATTCTCATGACGTCTAACATAAGGTTAATCTATTATATCCATATATATATATATATTATATAAATTATATATAAATATATGTGACTCTTAAATCTCTACGAACCAAACTCTTCCTTAATAAAATTTTAAAGTTATGTATGGAGGTAAATATGAGAAATTTTATCTCTATATCATCTCATCTTATTATTATATATTTTTCAAATCTCCATATAAAATATAATAAACAATTTAATTTTCTCAAATTCTAATTCAATTTTTTTAAATTTTAAAATAATAATAATATTAAAAAATAATATTTTAAACTTTTATCTTAATACTATTCACAAAATTTTCAAAAATTCTCATTTTATCTCGATATCCAAACCTATCCTTATGACGCCACTCGTTCCATATTTCGATAAAAAATTAGTAACTATATTAACTTTCCTAAACATATGTTTTAAATAAATATTTAGAAAAGAAATAATAAATTATGCTTTCTCTAAAAAAATCTCACATATGCTAATATTTATCCGTCTCTGTGCTAAACCAACCCACCACAATACTAGAATCCGACTCAATCAACACATTTCTCAATCCCAACCGTTGATAAAGATGAAGACCATCCACAAAATGAGCAATGGGATCAGCTCTCTACATTCAATAATATAATACATATGTCAAATGTCTTTTCCACAAGATAATGGTTTTAGGTGAGTCCCACTTAGATAACACCCCATATGTAGCTAGGTGAGAACTCACTCTTGTTCTTTAAACCAGTCAAACAAAAAATAATTCAGAAGCTGAGACTTTTATAAGGTTGGTTTGGGAACACAGTTTTTGTAATATTTTCGAATGTTTTTAAATATCACACAAATAAAAAATATTTTTTAATTTTTAATTTTTAGTTTTTAATTTAATCATTATTTAATTATTATAATTTTCACAAATTTTCAAATAAAACACAAATAATAATATAGCTATTTCAACTTTTAAAATAAAAATAATTAAAAAATTATAATATTTTTATTTAATTTTTTTTTATCTAATTATCCAAAACTCAAAAAAACATCGTCCAAGTCTAGCTCAAACTATTGCAATACCATTCACGTATATTATATATTAGTAGCAGGTAGGCAGAACAATTGTTTTATATAGCATTCTCTCTGATACAACACAAAGCCGTTAGAATGGGATCATCAATCTTTCAGAAAGTATGTGTCCTGCTGATCTCCACTATCTTTGTTGAGTTAGTTTCATTATCAAATCCTGTTTTTATTTCAGCTTCTTCCCAAGAAGCTACGTCTCTTCTCCAATGGAAAGATAGCCTTCAAAACAAGAGCCAATCTAACTTATCTTCATGGATTTCACCTCCAAATAGTCCCAACAATTCTTCTCCCAATATAAACCAAACATCAAATCCATGCATGTGGTTTGGTATTTTTTGCAACCCTGGTGGAAGTGTCATCAAACTGGAACTGAACAATTCTGGATTGGAAGGTACGCTTCATGGATTTTCTTTTTCCTCTTTCCCAAATCTTTCATATGTTGATCTCAGTGGCAACAATCTCTTTGATAGCATTCCATCTCAAATTAGCTACCTGTCCAAACTCATCTATCTTGATTTGTCCTCTAACCAGTTGTCAGGGAAAATCCCTCCAGAAATTGGCTTGTTGACTGATCTTGAGGTTCTCAACCTTGGTGATAATCACTTAAATGGCTCAATTCTTGAAGAAATAGGCCACCTAAAGTCTTTATCCGAGCTTTCTCTTTTCTCAAACAGTTTGGATGGTTTCATTCCTGTTTCTTTAAGTAATTTGAGCAACCTAGAGTATTTGCATCTATACAACAATGAACTCTCTGGTTTCATTCCTCCAGAGATAGGAAATCTCTCCAATTTGGTTGAGTTGTTCTTTGATTCCAATATCCTGACAGGTTTGATCCCTCCAACTTTTGGGAACTTAAAAAGGCTAACCTCGTTGTTTTTGTACAATAATTCACTTTCCGGACCCATCCCTTCAGAATTAGGGAATCTGGGGTCCCTTGTCCAGTTAAGCCTCCAAACAAACCATCTTAATGGTTCAATTCCCCCATCATTAGGAGATCTGGGAAATCTTACTCTTCTTCATCTCTACTTTAATAACCTCTCTGGCACCATTCCTGAGGAGTTAGGAAACTTGAAGCGTATCCAGAATTTACAATTGAGCAGGAACCAACTGCATGGCTCTGTTCCAAATTCATTTGTTAATTTGAGAAACTTGAACGTTCTATACCTCCGTGACAACCAACTTTCTGGTGAAATTCCTCAAGCAATTGGAGATTTCATGAACTTGACTAAACTACAAATAGACACAAACCAATTCACTGGCTTTCTGCCTCAAAACATTTGCGTCAGTGGCTCACTTCAGAATTNAGCTACAATAGATTTTCTGGCAAAATCTCAAGTAATTGGGGACAGTGTCCACAATTAGACACCCTAAAATTTGGTGGAAACAATATCACTGGTAATATATCACTAGAGATTGGAAAATTGACTCAGGTACATGTGCTTGATCTTTCTGAAAATCACATAGTTGGGGCTATTCCAAAAGAAATTGGAAAGTTGACTTCTCTAGAGCAATTGATGTTGAATGGCAATCAATTTTCGGGTGCTATACCATCAGAACTTGGGTCATTGACTAATCTTGAATACCTTGATTTGTCCTCAAACAGATTGAAGAATTCAATTCCAAGTAATTTTGGGGATTTATCAAAATTGAATTACCTGAACTTAAGCCATAACAATTTTAGCCAAACGCTTCCAGTTCCCCTCATGAGCTTATTTCAGATCTCCGAAATGGATTTGAGTTCTAACTCTTTAAATGGAGAGATACCATCAGAAATTAGCAAAATGCAGAGCTTGGAGAAACTCAATCTCTCCCACAATTATTTTTCTGGTTTCATTCCGACAGCCTTTGAAGAAATGCGTGCCTTGTTATACATTGACATATCATACAATGATTTTCAAGGTCCCATCCCCAGCAGCAAAGCCTTCCTAGATGCTCCCATAGAAGCATTACAAGGGAACAAGGGACTGTGTGGTAACGTTACAGGATTGGTGCGTTGTAATAACTCCTCAAAGAAAAGCCACAAAGTCGTGTTTCTTACTGTTTTCCCTATTCTGGGAGCACTTTTACTTCTATTTGCTTTCTTTCGAGTTTTTATCGCCTTTAAAAGAAGAAAGAAAAATCCAGAATCAGAACAATCTGACATGCATGAAGTAGAATTTCTTTGTATGACAACTGTCAATGGGAGAACAATGTATCAAGACATCATGAAGGCAACTAAGGGTTTTGATGACTTATATTGTATTGGGAAAGGAGGATGTGGAAGTGTTTATAAAGCAAAGCTGCCTTCTGGTGTTATATTAGCCGTGAAAAAACTCCACCCAGCACATGATGGTCGAAGAGGATTCCAGCAAGAGTTCATAAATGAGATAAGGGCATTGACAGAAATAAGACATCGAAACATTGTTAAACTTTATGGCTTTTGTTCACATCCAGAACATCCATTTTTGGTTTATGAGTATTTCGAAAGGGGTAGCTTGGCAAAAATCTTGGAGAATGAAGATTCTGCCAAAGTACTGGATTGGAATAAACGGTTGAATATTGTTAAGGGCGTGGCTTATGCTTTATCTTACATGCATCATGATTGTGTACTGCCAATTATTCATCGTGATATATCAAGTCGCAACATCTTGCTAGATTCTCAATACGATGCTCTTGTTTCGGACTTTGGCACTGCTAAACTTCTGAAGTTAGACACATCCAATTGGTCTTCCCTTGCAGGCACCTATGGATATGTAGCACCAGGTACTTTATTTCTTTTTTCTCCTAATTTAAGGTACACACACACACACACACACACACACACACACACACACATATATATATAGAAGGAATGCATGTTTTGATTTCTTTTTCTTTTCTTGGCAGAGCTTGCTTATACAATGAAGGTAACCGAGAAATGTGATGTATATAGCTTTGGGGTATTGGCATTAGAAGTCCTAATGGGAAAGCACCCAGGTGATTTCATTTGCTCTCTATCATCTCCTCCAGCTATGAAAAACATACAATTGAAGGATGTTTTGGACAGGCGCCTTCCATTTCCCCAACTTGTAGTTGAGGATGAACTTAATACGGTTGTGAAGCTTGCAATAAAGTGCTTAGATTTCCAGCCGCAGTCTAGGCCATCTATGCACTTCATATCCCATGTCTTACAGGCTCAAATTACCCTTTCCTAGAACCCTCTTCATATGAAGTTGCACCAGGAAAGTATCCGTGCATATAATTTTAATCTCTAGAGTTGAAATATCAAGTCAATTATTGTTGGGGGTTTATAAGACGGTGCTACTTTATAGCAATTCATAAGTTGTATTACAAGTGATTCCTTGCAAAGATAGAAAGGAAATGCATCAAAATTCTTATTTAGTAAAAACTTCAGAATCCTCAACAAGTAGAAAAGAGAATAATAAAATATAACAATAAAATAATTGTACTAATCAAAAAATGAAGAACAAGAGACTGAAACAAATAAATAGTCAAATCCAAAATGCTAATTTCCCAAATCTCCCGAGTCCTAAGTCCCAATCAATCAACATGGACGGGAAAAAAAAAATGGAGAAGAAGGTTAGTTCTTTATCCCCCGTTCACTCCGGGGCTTCCTTTAAATATAGCTTAGAAAATATAATTTTTGAGGTCTTTTTTTATTTTTTGGTGGGGGGTCGG
>QEOT01006743.1:23735-37829 GCA_003123785.1 Pterocarya stenoptera
TAAACAGGCTGTTGTAGATTATGTTGCATCATTGCTCATGCCCCTTTATAAGGCAAGAAAAATTGATAAGGAGGGATACAAGTCAATTATGAAGAAAACTGCAACTAAGGTTATTGATTTTTCATCTTACCCCCTACTTTCTACCTTCCTTCTCTGTCATGTTGAAAATTTAATGCTGCTGGATTATATTTGACATGGTTAAACGGGAGGTCACAACGGATGTTTTTTTGGGCCCCTTCTTATCTTAGTTCTATTTTCAGGTCATGGAGCAGGCCAGTGATGCAGAGAAATTCATGGCTGTTTCAGAGTTTCTTGATTTCAAGCGCAGGAACAAGGTTTGCATTTCCGTTTATGTGCTTAATATTAGAACCAATTATCTGGGAAATTTCTTCCTCTTCTTGTAAATAGTTGTCATTAAAGGCGGCTTTACTGATTCCCATGAACAAGCATTCGTGCCTTAGTGCTTTCATTGGGGGGCTTGCATGGTCAACTTTTCGTTGAAGTTTTATAATAGATAATTTGAATAATTATAGGACACTTTTACCTTGAAAAATCAAAAGATATTATTATAGTCTTTTATTTCTGGCATGAACAGATATCACTATCAACAGAATGATTACCTCTTTTCTTCTAAGCTGTTCTCATGTGTTTAACTTGCAGATCCGTTCCTTTGTGGACAAATTGATTGAGAGGCACATGGCAATCAAGTCAGACGTGAAATCTTGATGATCTAAAGGATTGTGACCTATTTCAAGTTCATTAATGTGCAAGATTTTGAGAAGTCTGGGGGAGTTCTCGCCATATGTTGGCAGCGGTGGGATGGAGGTTCTTTTATTGGTGTTTCATTAAAAAGGGTGGTATGCTGTTAATAGGGGTGTAATCTGAACAGGCTACTCAACAGGTAGCGGGAATTCAACTCGGTTAAACTCGACTCGTGCTCGATTCGTTTATTAAATGAGCTCGTTCGTGAATATGAAATAATGATCAATTGTTAAATGATACAACTCGTATAAAACTCGACTTGACTCGATTAATGTTCGCAAACAAACTCGTATAAGATCTGACTTGACACATAAGCTCGCTCGTGTAGTTGTAATGCACAAATTTATTACAGATATGCATACACATGTATGTGTACATAGGTTATTAGAAAACTAACAATGTTCTTCTGCAAGCATTAATGCTTGTGGCTGAAAATATATGCCTATAACTTTGTATCATTTTTTGACCCAAATATTAGAGTTCAGATTGTGTATGGGTAGCATTTAATGTTAGGGAGTCGGACTGTGTTTATATCTTTCTGAGTTGTAGAATGTGTTCCAGAATATTAAGTTGACAACGTAACTCTAGCATGCACACAATACATTCGAACACAGGTTTTTCTTGGTTATTGTTCCATTCTTAAGTGATCGTTTCAGTCGTTGGGACTTTGAATTTTTCTGGAGATGGGTCAGTATTGTAATCATATGTGGCCCAACTTTTCTTGGGCTTCCTATGAGATTCTCAATAATCAAAGCCCACAAAGAGTTTAATGCCCAACAAGTCCTCGAGAGAGGAGGTTGTTTCTGTAATTGTGTCCCTCGCTTGGCTAAGAGAACCCGAGGTTGGAGCAGAGTGGCATTCGCATACGAGGACTGGGACGGTGCGATCCACGGAACAACAACAAAAACTGGAAATTCTCTTCTCAGATTTATAGCAAAAGTGAAATGTCTCACGGTGATGAGACCGCCCCATTCTTTGGCTTCCTGGGCGCTGCCTTCGCCCTCGTCTTCTCCTGTAAGCAAGTTCTATATCTAGGCGATTATTGTTTGCTTATTAATGATCATGGATCGAGGGTTTGGTTGATGTGGGTCTAGGGTTTTCATCGGATGCCTGCAACTCTTTCTTTCAGGTATGGGAGCTGCGTACGGAACTGCAAAGAGTGGGGTAGGCGTGGCAATGATGGGTGTGATGAGGCCGGAGCTGGTGATGAAGTCTATCGTGCCGGTGGTCATGGCTGGAGTGTTGGGTATCTACGGTCTTATCATTGCCGTCATCATCAGCACCGGGATTAACCCTAAGGCCAAACCCTATTACCTCTTCGATGGCTACGCACATCTCTCCTCCGGTCTCTCTTGTGGCCTCGCCGGCCTCTCTGCCGGCATGGCTATTGGAGTCGTTGGTGACGCCGGTGTTCGGTATATCTCTCCCTCCTCTAACATATATGGAGTTGTATTTGCTCATGTTATCAGTTTACTTATTGATTGTGGTTTGCTCGAATGGATCGATCGGATCAAGTGATTGATGTGGATCACTGTTTGGCATATTTTTCCTTGTATTTCGGATACAAATAGTGAATATGGAAATTTTGAGTACTACTGGTTTTTTAAGTTGATTTTGACCCATCTTACTCTAAATGGAGATCATCTTAGTTCTGAGACGGGAACTGGAGTGGGGGATGAATTAGATTTATGAATCGGTACATGTCTTGGGTATGCTACTTATTCTAAAATATTTATTCCCAATCACATATTGCAACTAGCGAATTAATTCTTAATGAAACAATTTTTTCATTTTATTTGATCAATGGTTTTATAATGCTTATAAGTGACATGACCTGAGAAATCTCTCTCGTACTCTTGCTCTCATCACCCTTGCCTCCTACCCCACAGTCAAACAGTCTTACTCTTTTGTAAGATTTGTGGTTGTTCTTTTGCATGCGGCCCTGTTTGGATACAGAAACACTCTCAGCTTATATCATTTCATCTCATAATTACAACTTTTCCAAATTCTTAACCTTAAGGGGTTGACCCAAGTGATGAAGGCCTTGGTCTTGGGGTATTACTCCCTTCAAGGTCAAAGGTTCAACATCTCATGGGTGCAAACAAGCCTTTGGGGTCACACCTCCTAGTGAAAAGCCAGTGATTTAACTAGTTTTGTGTAGGAAAACTTCTGAGGGTGCGGTGCACGGGACTGGGGTTTACTCTGCAGGGGTGGGTCCGAAGGGCTTTGCCTTGGAGAGGTTCCCCGACATAAAATTTTTTTTTTTCCAAATTTTCATATAAAATATAATAAACAATTCAACTTTTTCAAATCCCAAAACAATAATAATATTAAAAAATAAGATTCTAACAATATTTTGCTTAACTCATCTAAAACCATCTCACCTCATCTCACTATCCAAACGAGTCCAATACTGTGGAAAGATGTACAAATGAAATTTATGAACAAAATCTTAAATATTTTTAATTTTGGTGGATTTTTCAACATGTTCCAACACCCTAAGTATCCTGCAAGTTGTGTTTTCTGGCGAGTATAATTTTGATTTGACCTAAAATTTGTCTTTTTAGTTTGACTGTATAACCTCTAGCTGAACGGCATAAGTGATGTAGCCTGGCCTCTTAAAATTCCAAAGAAAAAAAAACCCTTCTCCCCAGTTATATAAGCCATTAGGGTTAAAAAGCAAAACATTAGCATTCCAAAGGCAAGGTAGTACTGGTCCTTCGGGGTTAGAATATTTGTTGTGGGTTGTGGTAAGATGTCACTCAATATACCCGCACTCTGTTCATTAAAATGTCTCTTATTAGGATGATTTCACTTAATGTAACCATTGTATTTTGCAGAGCAAATGCACAACAGCCAAAGCTCTTTGTTGGGATGATCCTCATTCTTATTTTTGCTGAAGCATTGGCGCTCTATGGTCTTATTGTCGGCATCATCCTCTCTTCTCGAGCTGGTCAGTCAAGAGCTGAATGAATGTGCACATTCTTCTGCTGGGTGGTGTTTGTGTTTTGTTTCTGTCAAGCCAAAAGTTTTCTTTGTTACTACAGATTCTTGTTGATGAGGGTGATTGTCTTCCCATTTCTATTAGGAAGTGTCATGTTATGGTGCTAGGATATAGAAATTAGAAATTAGTTTTTCCGCTTAATAAGTTCAATTCTTCATCTATATGATTATGCATTATGCGGATTGAATTAAAGGCTGCCTAGAAATAGTGAATACTTTTATAAAGGATTTGTGGTCATCCTCTCGCTTAGCTTCAATTTTCATGCTGAAAATGTGGTAAGAGATTTAGCCAAAACCTTCTTGTATTTTTAGTGTACTGGTCCAAGCTCTTTAAAATGCAAGCAGAAAAGCATCACAAAATTAAGGAAAGTGCAGGTGGGGTGCCAGGTGGGGAAAGAGAGAGGGGGAGCTCTAAATTGTTTGTACTGTTACTTTTTAATAGATGATGTTGCCACTTCTAATGTTGCAGAACCTTTGCATACTACATTTCTGGATCCAGTTAAAATTGAAAGCGAAAAAATTATGTTCGCATTCTGCTTCTATGACCCAAGAAGCTGGATTATTTTTCGGGCTATGTTTACTAGTGAAACACTCAAACAGAAGGATTAATTATGCAGCCGGTTGGACTTGCAATATCGATTCCGTATGGCTAGGCCGATAAATTGCCCCTACACCGCACTCCTGTTTGTATTTTTTTCTTCCATTTCTCGATATTCTCATTTCTCCATCCATGTCTCTCTCCTCTCAAGCTCTCCACACACTCTCTCTCTCTCTAATTCAAAGGGGAGAATCGTGACCCGATATTTAGATCCGATTTTTTTTTTTATTTTGATGTGCGGTGTGTTTTTTCTGAACTTGCAGTTGAACAGAATTTTTCCGATAAATTTATTGGGACTCATTATATTAAGAGTAATGATACACACACAACACTTTATACAACACTTTACACAACAAAGTTATAAAAGAAGGGTATTTTTGTAAAATATTGTTACTTTTATAAGATGATTTACAAAAATACCCCCCACTTTATAGCATTGTTGTACAAAGTGTTGTACAAAATGTTGTGGGTAAATCATTTTTCTTATATTAATAATGAAGGTTAAATATAAAAATGGTTAACTTAATTTGGTCTAGAATTAAATTATTTCCTGATTTTTGAACTTACTTTTTACTTCCCTTGGTTTTAATATAAATAAAATTAGTTATTGTTGTAAAAAATTCAGTTAGTTAATTGTAATAAGTGTTATGTCAGCAGCATGTTGTTAATAATAATAAGTTAACTAATACTAATAGAACCCCGTCCTATAAAAAATTTAAGGATCATCTTTGATTTCATATTAAAGTTTAATATTAAAATAGTCTATGGATTGGCTTTTTGAGATTAGTTTCTTAACTTTTTATACTTCAGTTTTAAATTATGCTCTCTATACTTATAATTTTTATCAATTAAATCATTTCATTAATACATCGATATAGAATTCTGGCGGGGTGGGTTTGGTTCTCGAACATGATTTGAAGATCCTAACTATGCCATCTGCAAACAGGTTAATTTCATTAGTGACCATTAAACCTTACTGAGCTTCCTTCCCTGCTAACACAGGAATGGTGTCAGGATGAATGTTGCATGTAGTGATATTTCTAGGCGGTATCAACTTAGTAAGACAAGACATGGTTGCAAGCTTTAGAGAGTAGGGGCAAGCTCCCCATACTATAGAAGGTCATACGCAAGCTCGACAGAGATGGTTCAAATCAAGCGGAATCAAAGGCGTTCGTTGGCACCTGAGATGCTAAGGATCGAAGACTTTTGGGATATGGAGCGGCTTGTCGGACTTAGTCCGAGGAGGTGTCTTAGTCACTGTAGTTGCCACTTGCCAGCTCTTTCTTGATAGATCCCATTGAGTGTTAATAATGTGGAGTAAAAAGGAACCGAACCTTTGCATGCCGGTACCAAAAACCGATGCCTTACGACTTGGCTATATTCCATACGGCCTTGTATTGGACGTTAGAAGGGGGGAGGGGGAAGGGAGAAGCAGGGCTCGAAGAACGAGCCAACTCCAAGCCGTGCAAGAACGTGGGGATATAGCAAGCAAACAGCTAGATTGTCCCTTTAAACCGACTACAACATGCTCGAGAATGTGTTACCTTTTTTAATTTTATTGATTTTAACAATCGAATCTTAATTGGGATAAAAACTTGATAGACTAGAGTTTAAATTATCAGTTTTGGTTGTTTGGGATGTAACTTAAAAACAACTGATAATTCACGTTGAAAATTATTTTTTGGGCCCCAAAAAAACTAGTCCCTTTTATTTGTTCCGCTTGCTCTCTTTCAGGCTACAATATCAGACAATCCTCAAGCTTTACAAACTTCTGGGTACATTTCATTCAAATTGCAGAGATATACATACATGCTGTTACGAAGAATCGCGCTCAATTTGTGAGCAGGGTCTACTTGAAGCCTTTCAATTCACATATGAAACTGCAACTGTATGGATCTAATTTGAACTGGACGACTTGGCAACATCAAATACTTAAAAGTTGACATGGATACGCCCCCTAAATCCAACAAGCTTACGAGAGAGATGGAAAACTGTGGTTCCATATAGAGGATTTATGGGATTCCCTTAGGGATAAGAAACCCAGTCCAAAAATCGACCTGCAGAATTGACTTGGGTTCTCTAACCCCACCACGCTTGCAACAAGGGCAGCACTGTTCCATATATGGTCCATGTCTTTCGTGTCCTTCCATAACCGGTATGCTAATTGTAGGCTCCTCCGCTTTGAATTCAGCTTAATACCCCACTTCTGGTAAAGCCGTTTTCGTTGCATTTTTGTGAACTTACGCATTTTCCTGCACAACATTTTCCTTTCCTGATCAAGAGCCTTCGCGCTGCCCCACCCCACCAAACAAACCAAAAACAAATATGTTAGACATTTCTTGCAGGCACTTGAAAGGACTTCACGTAGGGATCACACTACTAATAATTTCTAATAAAAAAGGAACTGAATATTACAACAAACATTTGCAACCGCTCTTTTGTCTTCAAGCAATTTCTGGACCCTATCCGGAAACAATGTAACTTTTTTGAAGGATTACGAAAGTCTCGTAATTTCATCATTCCCGTGTTTGGGAATCTGTAATTTTATGATATTGTATTCATAATCATAATCTATAGATGGGGTGCTTCGGTTGGTCACGGGGTGGTACGGCACTCCAGTTTCATGTTCGTACATACGTGTGTGTACTTGTGCCTAAGATAAATCTCCCAGATGGAAGAGAGGCAATACCTTGAAGCTTTTGTGAGAGCTCCACTCTTATCCACCATGCTAGCTCCATGCGAAAAAGTGTCCTTCAGAAAGGACAACCGTCTGAACTCTACGTCCATATACACAGAGTCTGAAGGATCACCTTTGAATAAAAGGAAGAAATAGGTTCTGTGGACCAATGGTACATTGCACGCATCCCAGAGCTCAATTATTTCACCTCTCTGCCTCTCAAATTTGGAGAGCCTGTTTGAAGATGGCTGCAAACTACCCTCCTCTTCAGCCAAGCCAATCTCGTTTACGTTGTCTTTGGCATCATTCATGTTGTGTACGGCCCTTTGCACCTATCACACATGACAAGCCCATAATGAAATTGAGCACAATATATGTATTTAATGCTGAAAATGGGTATTAACCCACCCATAATTTCTTTACTGTATCAACTTGCGTGTTTTCCGGTAGTTAATAAAAGTGATAAGGTTTAAGTGATATGATCAGTAGGATGAATAATTACTCTCAAATGAATTATATACTAAAACTCCCAACCTACAGACTTGAATTAGAACCATGTGAAGTAGAGACCCAAAGGTGGTGTGTGTGACACAGAGAGAGAGAGAGGTTCGCTATCTCACCATATCATCAAATCGTTTATTAGATGAATTTTTGGCTTCATTCAGTCCAGCATAAGCATCCAGCTCTGAATCAGACTTGTTGCTGTTCTGTGCTTCTGTGCAAAAACTCTTGAGAGACTTTTGAGAATCTTTTCTATAAAAATATTCATCGTTAACACTAAACCTCGGCGCAGAACTAATTTTCTGCGGGCGTTCTGGACTTCTAGGGAAGTCCTCAAATCCAGTAGGTGGAATAGTCACGAGAACTGCCCCGCAACTTCTGCTTCTAAGCAATGTCGGCCTTCTAGAGCGGAACATATAAGCATCAGAATATCTTGGAGCTTCCTCTGATGGACAGAAACTGATAAGACAGCTGATAGCCTTTTGCATGCTCTGAATTCTTTGCTTTAGATCATAATAAACGTAATTTACATTGACATCACTCAAATCTTGAGCTCCATTCTCAGGGAATGATACTGCTTCTTCATGCATGACCTTCTTAGATCGTTTCTGTGGAGATGATACTGCATCTTCATTCATAGCCTCCTTAGATACCTTCATTAGGGATGTTGCAACATCTCCATTCGTTGCCTCCGTAGGTCCCTTCTTTGGGGATGTTACGGCATCTTCATTCATGACCTCCCTCAAGGGTAAGTGTCCAATTTTTTCTTCAGGACCAGGTAAGGACAGAGGGGCTTCTACTTTTCTATCCATTCGTAATTCCTCCACTTCGATGCATCGAACTTCCTTGCAGTCATCTTCAGATTCTGAATCAACCATTTCAGCAGTCCAATCCAAACACTCATATGGATCAGGGCCAATGTTACCGACATCCAGCAGGAAGCTGTCTTCAGGATTCTCATCCAGAAGAAAGTTGTCTTGATCAAGATTCCCATCCAGCAGAAAGTTGTCTTCAGGATTCTCAGCAAACTGTTGGGGGTACTGCTTGTTGAAACAGCGTGCACTGGGTCTACCAAAATCTTTAGAAAAACTGTGTGTCCTGGGAACGAGATCGAGAAAACGAGGATTGACTAGTTGTGATGAATGGAATATAGGACATTCATCCATTCTTAAAACCTGTTCATCTCCAGTAGATTGTTGTATACTCTCAGCCCAATACTGAGCCACCTCATATTGCGGAGTCAATTCTTTAATCTCTTGATTCATCTGCATCGCACATACTTGAACTTGTGAACAACCGATATACAATAGGTAAAACTATTTTTTATTTTTTCTTTGACTACATTCTGACTAACTCATAGCCAACCCCATTTTCAAATTCCAAGCCCACACCACCTTCCAATGAAAGCTTTGGCAAGTGCACTACTTTTTAATCATAAATCAAGTAAAAGATAGACAATGCCAGAAAATATATTTAATTGAAAAACTGATGATAACATCAAGAAGTCTCTAAGTAAAGACATTTTCAATGGGTCTTTTGCCTCACCCACGATATGGGGCAGAAGTGAACAAATCACAAGCTCATGGATATAAATTCTCATGATTTCACGACACATAAGAAAAGCCTAAATTTCATTCTATTGATGTCCCATTACATTTGTCTTCTGTCAAAAGTCACATGTCCATTCGAAATGCTATGATTAGTAGCTAGGTGGAAAGCTTTTAATTCTACTTCTAGAAAGTGTGCCTTACGAAGTCGACAAATTTACTAGGGAATCATTGCTCTTGAAAAATAGGAAGAAAAACTGTGGCAAATCTCATTTATCTGAATTTTTCAAAGCAAAACTTCTGTTCTAATAATAATAATAATAAAAAAGGTCATTGTCGCTCTCCTCCTTTTCTCTCTACATTGCCCCCTCCCCTAAAAAAACTCAGACCAGTTAACCCCCCTCCTCCCTTCTTCCCTCATTCCTTCTCATTCTTCTCTCTAGTTTTTCTTTTATTTTTCTAATTTTGTTTGTTTTTTTGTGTTCACAGGGGGTGAAATACAGATCTATTGTTCTCCGGAACCAGGCGACCACCACTCGACCCACTACAAGATTCCCAAGGCGCCAAGATGGATGAAGAATCTCTTCAAATGGAGCGGCGCGTGAGCCACATGCGCTGCCCAAAGTACGCGCGTGCCACCTAGGTGCCATCGCAAGGGGAGCTCTATCGCCACCATGCGTGGCTTTTTTGGGACTAGGGCCATCGTTTCTTCAGACCTAATGTTCTGCCATACTTCCAGGGTGGCGCATCCACAGTCTTGGTGCTTGTATTTTTTATTTCCTCTAAGGTTAAAAATGCGGATCTATAGCTTTCTAAACTATAATTCGCTCTTTTTCCATGTATATTTTATGTTTTATGTTATTTCCTTTGTTTTAGGTTAAAAAAAAACACAGTCTCTTGGATTTTGTCTCTAGAGTGTATCCTCTACTCCTTCTTAGACAGAGTGTGGGATTGTTTAATTGTGTCTTAGGACAATGTGTTGTCTTTCAGACTGTTTGTTCGTAGAGAGTTACAGCAATGGACTAAATCATGTCAGTCACAAAGAAATTTGTGTATTGGGGAGCCTTAAAAGTAATAGTTGACTTCTATTCTGTATGTTTCAGGTCAAAGTTGTAATGTCCTGTTATGAATGAAGGAGTTTGTTCTACTTAAAAAAAAAAATGTATATATAATAATAATAAAAGGTAAATATGCTTCGCATCCTCAAACTATCATGGGTTTTGCTTTGCACCCTAAATTACTAATATAAACTCATTGCATCTACAAATTATCAAAATTTGACATTTTCCACCTTCCATTAAAATTTGACATATACAAATGAAGTGTATAGAGCTTGCACACCTAAAGACTGCCTATATCATTTCTCTTATAGGATATAATAAACATTTATTATTTATATTAGCACCAGCTCAGCATATTGTTTTCTAGATGTATAGAATCCTTAGTCCACTTGTACCGCAAGATATAGAACCCTCGATAATTTCAGGATACAAATTAGTATACTTTTTCTTTTTCTTTTTTTTTTAAGGAAAAAAAATAATCACTTAGCTGAAAGGTCATCTTTCTTAATATTTATAGAGACTGAAGTGTAAACATTCATCTCATCGTACCTTCGCAATCCTGAGATCTTTCTCCTTCATAATGGATACGACATCATATGTGATGGAATTTGGTGCTAAGCTCTTCATGAACTCGCTCTCCATGCTACCCATTTCTCTTTGCGGTTGCTTTACCAATGCGTTATTGGACATCCACACATTGACCTTTGGGTTAGTAGTCACTTCTTTAGCACAACTCCCAAACAAGAGGGTGTTTCTTGATTGGTCAACGTGACTACGGGCAGGGCTCATGGTGCAGATTATGGCTGTCCTGGCATTGCCACCAAGTGAGTTCTGTAGAATGCGTGTTAGCTTAGAGTCCCTAAAGGGAATATGCCCATGTCTTCCCTTGCTGCATCCAATCGCGACAGTAAATCGACAAGTAAGAAATGATTAAAAGCTAAATTTACAATAAAGAAGCAAACAATTAATGTCAATTGAACACTACAAAATCCGAAGAATAATAAATAAATAAAAGTTTAGCGAAAGTTATGTTTTGTACCCTTCAGGCAGAATCGTCAGTCTTTTCAGATTTACATTCTAAACTGCTAAAATTGATAATGGAAACCCTAAACTACTAAATGTATAATTGGCACCCTAAGCTAACAAGGTCACGGGTAACGATATTGATGAGGAGCTAGCATGGGAGGCAAGAACCAGTACTAACAGAAACCTTGACCTAGGCATGCAGTCTATAGTAAGTGTTCAACACATAACTAATTAGAAATCTTACTAGTAAGTGTTCAACACATGGTTGTTGGGTTTTGGATTATGATGGCATAATGTTTTCGAGGATATCATTTAGTTTCAGTTTAAATATTCACATTCGTTACATTCCGGTTTAATGATATTTAGGTATGGCTCGGGGTTTTACAGTTTATGGATCTCTTATTTCTTGGTGCTATGTAATGTTATAATGAGGCCTTCTTAACTTTGTGGAAAAGGGGGTGTTATAAGGGTGCAAACTGGAAAAGCACCTGTAAATTGGAGGGTGGCCTGGAAGTGTGTTTTCCTCTTACATATTCGGCATGCTCATAATTTTATTTGTTTTAAGAAAAAAAGAAAAGATCATGACCTTAATTTGCGGATTACAGTTCCAAGAGTCAGTATACTTATGTGGCAACCTTCTTTCAATCTTGCACCAGCTGATAATGTCTGAGACACACGCTCACTTCCAGCAAGATCAACAAAATTCTGTAGAAAGATGCCAACTTAAGTGCTCATTTCCCACAAAATCATTCCTACAGAACTTTCGGAAGAAATTCATTAATAACCATTTCCTACCATTTGAGATACAAGAATGCTTGCATTTTCTGAGCGTTCATATTCACGAGCAGAGCTTTCAATTGTCTGTGGAAGAGATATAGTATCCAGCATCATTTAGTATAAAAAATATTGGAAAAAAAAAAACGACTAAGAGGTAATTTGCCACGTATACCAGTCGCAAAATTTGATGGGATCTGGAACTAGTTTCATTCAGAAAGGTTTCTCCTACCTTCCTTTCANAAGATGGATGAAGAATCTCTTCAAATGGAGCGGCGCGTGAGCCACATGCGCTGCCCAAAGTACGTGCGTGCCACCTAGGTGCCATCGCAAGGGGAGCTCTATCGCCACCATGCGTGGCTTTTTTGGGACTAGGGCCATTGTTTCTTCAGACTTAATGTTCCGCCATACTTCCAGGGTGGCGCATCCACAGTCTTGGTGCTTGTATTTTTTATTTCCTCTAAGGTTAAAAATGCGGATCTATAGCTTTCTAAACTATAATTCGCTCTTTTTCCATGTATATTTTATGTTTTATGTTATTTCCTTTGTTTTAGGTTAAAAAAAAACACAGTCTCTTGGATTTTGTCTCTAGAGTGTATCCTCTACTCCTTCTTAGACAGAGTGTGAGATTGTTTAATTGTGTCTTAGGACAATGTGTTGTCTTTCAGACTGTTTGTTCGTAAAGAGTTACAGCAATGGACTAAATCATGTCAGTCACAAAGAAATTTGTATATTGGGGAGCCTTAAAAGTAATAGTTGGCTTCTATTCTGTATGTTTCAGGTCAAAGTTGTAATGTCCTGTTATGAATGAAGGAGTTTGTTCTACTTAAAAAAAAAAATGTATATATAATAATAATAAAAGGTAAATATGCTTTCGCATCCTCAAACTATCATGGGTTTTGCTTTGCACCCTAAATTACTAATATAAACTCATTGCACCTACAAATTATCAAAATTTGACCTTTTCCACCTTCCATTAAAATTTGACATATACAAATGAAGTGTATAGAGCTTGCACACCTAAAGACTGCCTATATCATTTCTCTTATAGGATATAATAAACATTTATTATTTATATTAGCACCAGCTCAGCATATTGTTTTCTAGATGTATAGAATCCTTAGTCCACTTGTACCGCAAGATATAGAACCCTCGATAATTTCAGGATACAAATTAGTATACTTTTTCTTTTTCTTTTTTTTTGAAGGAAAAAAAATAATCACTTAGCTGAAAGGTCATCTTTCTTAATATTTATAGAGACTGAAGTGTAAACATTCATCTCATCGTACCTTCGCAATCCTGAGATCTTTCTCCTTCATAATGGATACGACATCATATGTGATGGAATTTGGTGCTAAGCTCTTCATGAACTCGCTCTCCATGCTACCCATTTCTCTTTGCGGTTGCTTTACCAATGCGTTATTGGACATCCACACATTGACCTTTGGGTTAGTAGTCACTTCTTTAGCACAACTCCCAAACAAGAGGGTGTTTCTTGATTGGTCAACGTGACTACGGGCAGGGCTCATGGTGCAGATTATGGCTGTCCTGGCATTGCCACCAAGTGAGTTCTGTAGAATGCGTGTTAGCTTAGAGTCCCTAAAGGGAATATGCCCATGTCTTCCCTTGCTGCATCCAATCGCGACAGTAAATCGACAAGTAAGAAATGATTAAAAGCTAAATTTACAATAAAGAAGCAAACAATTAATGTCAATTGAACACTACAAAATCCGAAGAATAATAAATAAATAAAAGTTTAGCGAAAGTTATGTTTTGTACCCTTCAGGCAGAATCGTCAGTCTTTTCAGATTTACATTCTAAACTGCTAAAATTGATAATGGAAACCCTAAACTACTAAATGTATAATTGGCACCCTAAGCTAACAAGGTCACGGGTAACGATATTGATGAGGAGCTAGCATGGGAGGCAAGAACCAGTACTAACAGAAACCTTGACCTAGGCATGCAGTCTATAGTAAGTGTTCAACACATAACTAATTAGAAATCTTACTAGTAAGTGTTCAACACATGGTTGTTGGGTTTTGGATTATGATGGCATAATGTTTTCGAGGATATCATTTAGTTTCAGTTTAAATATTCACATTCGTTACATTCCGGTTTAATGATATTTAGGTATGGCTCGGGG
>QEOT01006743.1:37875-68785 GCA_003123785.1 Pterocarya stenoptera
CTTATGTGGCAACCTTCTTTCAATCTTGCACCAGCTGATAATGTCTGAGACACACGCTCACTTCCAGCAAGATCAACAAAATTCTGTAGAAAGATGCCAACTTAAGTGCTCATTTCCCACAAAATCATTCCTACAGAACTTTCGGAAGAAATTCATTAATAACCATTTCCTACCATTTGAGATACAAGAATGCTTGCATTTTCTGAGCGTTCATATTCACGAGCAGAGCTTTCAATTGTCTGTGGAAGAGATATAGTATCCAGCATCATTTAGTATAAAAAATATTGGAAAAAAAAAAACGACTAAGAGGTAATTTGCCACGTATACCAGTCGCAAAATTTGATGGGATCTGGAACTAGTTTCATTCAGAAAGGTTTCTCCTACCTTCCTTTCAGCTGCAAGCAAGCAATGCATATTATGGAAACATTATGTGAGATAGGAAAAACTTCATTTTGATAAACAAAAACCAACACAAGCTCATCACCTTCACAAATGGAAAGGAGTTCATGCAGATGGTTCCGGTCTTTCAAAGTTCTCTCTGCGAGTCTCTCAACAACAGTACCTTTCTGTTGAAGTGAAAATCTTCGTGATCATTCAATTAAAATTATCTTCACTATGATTGTAACAGAAGGAAAACAAAAAGTGAAATATTCACCTCTGGATCATCCAGAAGTCGAAGTGGAGCACCGTCTGGCCTCAGAAGGTCTCTGATGGCTTCATTATAGATCTCCATGCCAGAGAACTTCAACACAAATTCTCTTTCTTTATGCTATAAGATGAGAAAACATGTGAAACTTATGATACTTTGCCATGGAAAATAGATAACTTGTACATTATGCATATTCACCATATCCATGTAGTTGTATATATCTGCTATTGCATATTCAGTGATTCCAGTCATGGTGTATGTCTTTCCACTGCCGGTTTGCCCATATGCAAAAATGCTTGCTGTGCATATTCAACAACTTGTCTATTATCAATTATACGAATCCTGAAATTAAAGGTGAGGTCAAAAAAGTTACTCACAGTTAATACCACCGAGTGCAGAAAGGGCAATCTCCTTGGCTCCTTCTTCATACACCTGCTTCGTGAGGCTGTCACTCCCAAATACTCGATCTATTCCCGCAGCATTGATTGTCGAAAGTAAGAACAAAAAGGAAACGGGAGATAATTAATAAGAACAAATTAAAGCTGATTGGAGAGATTCTATAATACGGATTTAAAAAAAAAAAACCTTCATGTTATTAGAAAAGCCTATCCAAGTCTATGCATGAGCTTGGCAAGTTGGCAACCCTTTCAAGCTATTGAGTTGGGAAAATATTCCAGCCTAAGCACTCTCATTAGGTTCTGGCCTTCGTACTCTGTTATATGGAAACTTAAATATATTACGCAAATGGCTCATTAAAGACACCTTCGGGCATCGGTTCTACAATTTAAGGCATTCGACCATATAATGTTATTATCATTCTATTTCCATCACATATCCCGTGATAATCGTCAAATATTTGACTCAATGATTCGCACTGATCACCCGTATATATTCCTACACATGAATCATATATACGAGGGAAGAAAAGGAAGTCAAAATGAACAGATAAAAGCGTGAATAATATGAATTTTAATTACTGAAAGTATGGGTAGTGGGACCCATGGCCCGGTCCGGCAGGGCTTGCTTGAATCTGATGGTGTTGCCATCGACGCATTCCCAGTCGGAAACATTGTTCGTCGCGATTTCTTTCTCATTCAAAGGCCTCAACCTCACCGAAACGAAAATTCTCTCTTCTTGTCCACTCCAGCTCGAAAAGTGCCCTTGCATCAGTACTTGCTCCTCCTTCTTCCAAATGATCTATTGTGAAAGAAGAATACATTCACCTCCGGAATTTATTCTTCGTAGCTTAGAATCGAGTTCTCTTCTCACGAGAAAAGGAGCCTAAAATGGAGAGATGCGAAGGAAGACTTTGAAAATCAAATTGAACCGACCTTAAAGAAAAGAAAGATCGGCCATTTTGCGATCAAAACCGTCTTCTCATCTCAGAGGAGCTCTGGACATGAAGACGGCCAGATGGGTGGAAAGGGTGGGAATGGAACCGACCTTTGAAATAAAACCGCCACCGACTTTACCATTTAAACCTCCACTTTTCTGTGTATTAACGAGATAGCCACACTTTCATTCGAAAAAGAAAATAAAAAATAAAAAATAAAAAATATTTGAATGAATTTATACCAAACATAATTCACGTGGTATATAATTAATTTAAAAAATTAATTTTATTATGTTTTTTGTAAATCAAATAATACTAAGTGGATGATGTGGTACTGTAAAAACTTTCAAATAACATAACTACCTTTTTAAGAAGTTAATGGCAATTGAAAAACAACATTTTTGTACAGTTTCTTATAATAAAACGATTTTAGTAACAACCAACTATGAAATGTTCAGGATTTCTTTGCAAGATCAAGGTATTTAGAAATTTTATCTTTTTAATATTTAAAATCTAAATGAAATATAAGCATACGAAGTAGGCCTTGTAATATTTATTAAGCCACTTTTTTTTTTTTTAAAGTTTTTTTTTTAATGTTTGTTTTGCATGAGAAATACCTGTAAAAACAAAACATGACCTTTTCTTTTTCTATATATATGAGGGTCAAAAGTTGACATGTCTTTTGTTTTGTTTTTTTTTTAAGGTTTGGCAATCTTCAATTTCCTTTTGCACCAATTGGAAAACATCATGCAGAGCAGCACAAGCATTTGCATGGTTATTTTTATCGTAGACGTTGTACATGTACAGAAGAATGTACTTGCTAAGCTACAATCTTGGCCGAACCAAAAGGCAAATAATGCCCAAGAGGCCAATACAGTGCACCAATAAATTAGTAAAAATATAGAGAAACTAATATTAAAAATTAAAACTCCTATTTAAAGTAAACTAATTCCAATTTCGAAATTAATGGCTGCTTTATCATGATCAGCAGAAAAGTCTGTTACAATTTCTATGAAAAAATCACTATTTAAGGTAAACATTAGAGTTGCCAAGCCAACAAGGCATGCAGTATCAACAAATGCCATAATCAACAACCATATAATCTGGTATCTAAGTAAGCCCAGATATAGTACATGATCTACCTGTTGGCAAACACCAATATTCCAGATATAGTACATGATCTACCTGTTGGCAAACATCAATATTCCGGTGCCTTAAGTCATGTTTGGCGTCGTATCCGCAACATTAGATTGTCAAGAATTATGTTCTTTGTTGAACTTCATGACTTCTCCCCCATCCCTGATCACAACTCTGTCTGATCTCTCTCTTCCCACCACTTCCGACATGAATCCGAATGATGCATTAATTATTGCAATTCCGGCCTACAACTCCGTGAGTTCTTGAAAGAAAACCCTCAGTACTCATGTGGTGCCTACAGCTTAGCAAGCTAGCTTCATAAGCCCAAAAACAATTGCATGCATGCGAGCTGCTTCTCAGTTCTCACTACGAGTAGACAAGACAGACTCATCATGTTCATGTTAATCCATGGACTGTTGTGTTAAATATCAGAAAGATTTCAGTTTCCTTTAGTTCTTCTCTTCCCATCTACTACCATCACCTTAAGTTAACCATGAGAGGATATAAAGATGTTAGTAGCCTTGACTGAACCCTCTACAGCAGTAGCAAATACCACCACTAATTGCTGCAACGGAAATCACCAACAACCTATGAAATTCTGCAATGTAGTAGCAAAGAGAGGTTGGAACAGGAATAACACATTTGGGTCTTCATACCTCAAATACCCGGTACCTTCAACTAGCAACACTAAATTCAGTCCCTTCCTTTTTGTAACTGTCACAAGGATTTTAGACCAGATGAAACCATGGTGTAGCATAATTTTACCCCAGCCCGATAGCCTTGGATGTGCTCCTTTTATTTTGGTTCATATCCTCTTCTAGTTATGTTACCTAGTGTTAGAACAGTTCAAGAACTTTCTGCAATGTGTCAGAACCCTCCTTTCCTCTTCACCATTTCAGCCATGCTAGCCAAACCAAGAACTTCTAGCAATAGAGCTTGCTTTTGGTGCTCGTAGCAATTTCAGAAATCTTTTCAACCTAGCAGCAGTTCTTTTTCTCCTCCTCCTTAACTCTAACCCTCAAGCCACCTTCAAGAACCGGTCATACATTGTTATAGACCACCTCAAGAGGTAGCACGACCACCTTAGAAGCTACCCAAGCAGTAGGGAAATACTTCTCCTCTTCCTCTACTCAAATTCTGTTAAAAAACCATATATGGTGTAGCTTCTATTTATGTAGTTGGGTGTTTACTTGAAGAATCAAAGATTTAGAGCAAGAAATTGGCCTAAACTGTTGATTGTCCACGTGAGATCAAACTACAATAGACTTGTTATTTTGTAGTTTGGGTTTGTATCATGGCAGCAAATCAGCATCATTTAGTTTCTCGAATCAGTTTCCTTTTCCTCATGTTAGAGTGTCAGCCATTCAAAACAAACTATAGTATGTGAGCTCAACCTTATACGCAGTCAGTTTTACCTAGCTCCTTTAGCAAACTGCTATGCATATGGATCTTAGATAGATTTATTTTGGTTCATATCCTCTTAAAATTGCATCAAAATACGCTTGTGCAGATTGTCAATTGCAAAGATGCCCTTGCTAAATATTATCTTATGGATTATATCATCCAGGTCTTTCATGATGAGTATCTCTTGCAGACCCTTGAGACATTATTGGGTGCTTGCCCCTGCTTCAGGTGGGTGACATAACATACTGGATATTATTTAGAGTTTCGTGTTTACCTAATTTATTACCTTTAGCTTTATTTTAGCTGGCCTATTTTGAATATTTGCTGAGGGTGGGGAGTGGAGGGGACACACGAATAATTCCGAACTGGAGTCATGTCCTACAGCCCATGCTCTAGCTAGTTCGCATGTTCAAGGGGGAGGAGCTCTTTTTTAAGAGTATCAGCTCTTTTTTTATTTGGAGGCTCCTATGCTTCTTCTTAGAGCCACCTCAAATTCCCAAGACGCTTCACAAAAAGTCGCACTATGGGTTACCCAACATTCTTTTTTTTTTTTTTTTTTAAAAGTGAAAAAGAATGTTTGGTAATTTTTTTTATAAGCAAAAAAATATTTCTTCAAGTGAATTAAACATTTTAAAAGCTTATGCCATGGATATTACTGGAATGGTACTATATATTATTTGTTGCATAATTACAAACATGTTATTTTCCCAAGTCGGTGAACATGCTTCTCCTAATACCTTCGTATCATAATCATGAACTTAGGAAGTTGAAATATATTCACATGCAAGTATATTCATCCTAATTTCAGACGATGTTATGATGTAGGGGATCTGAGACAGATGATGCTGGGCTGTCAGATTGCACCTTGATGGCGCTGAGATACCATGAGTGGGCAGATCAGCGCAAATGCAGGAATTGATTGTGATATATTCCTCATTGAGGCCGTTTTGAGTGTGTTTCAGTCTTTTGGCCATAACTTTGGCTACGGGTGTCGGAATCGCACATAAGACCCCAATTCGGAAAGCTCATTTCGACGCGCACGCTGTCCACACTAAGCATGGCTCCATTTGCCTTTTTTTCGACCTCAAATTTTGCTGTTTTTTCCTCTGAATCACTAGTTTTAGTTATTTTTTACTATTTATGGTAATTTTTCGCTTGTCAATTAGGAAATCGTTTTAAATCCGATTTGGGCCGAATTTTTTGCAGATTGCTTATTTTATTTTGAATTTCAATTTAGAGTGATTTCTGAGATTTTGCTATTTTTGGCAAAATTCGGATAAACACGATTTCTGGCTATAACAGTCCGGCTTGTGGACTGATTTCGGGATTTTGTTGGATTTTATAATATTCCGTTAAACCCTAGAGACTTTTCTCTCTGGTTTTGGGCGAATTTTCTCCTGTGAATCATCTGTTGGAACTAGCCTACAGGATAATCGCTATCCTATCCGGCGTCATGTTACCACTGATCTCTCTCTCTCTCTCTCTCTTTTTGCTTGTCAAGGTTGCTTCAATGTTGTTGATTTCTCTGTCCTACAAACCTCCATTTTTGTAATGGTTTTGGTGAGAAGATCACTAGGCTGCTAATGGTTTTTGTCCAAACGTTAGTTTTTCAATGACAGTGAATGGAAAACTTGGCAAGATAATTATACCTCCGAGGGGATTAAGGCAAAGAGATCATTTATCCCCCTATTTGTTCTTGATTTGTGCAGAAGGTTTGAGCCATTTGTTTAATAAAGCTAAAAGGGAATGAGTGATAGGGGGTGTAGCTACAGTTAGGGATGGCTTAAGGGTAAATCATTTGCTTTTTATAGATGATTGTGTGATTTTTAGAAAGGCAACAATGGGGGAGTGGAGGAGTATGTATGTTATCCTTGAGTGTTATGAAAAGGCCTCAGGACAGAAATTAAATAAACACAAGACCTCAATCTTCTTTAGTAAAAATACGAAGGAAAGTGTGAGAAGTGAGATTTTCAGGGAAGCTGGGTCCTATATTTGTGATTGATATCTTGGATTGCTAGCCATTGTAGGCAAATCCAAGTACAATGCCTTGAGGGGTCTCAAAGAAAGGGTGTGGAAGAGGATCCAAAACTGCAAAAATTATTTCCTTTCAAAAGCTGGAAAGGAAATTCTTATTAAGACTATTTTACAAGCTATCCCCACATACATTATGAGTGTATTCAAACTGCCTCAGAGGTTGTGTGGAGAAATTGAGCAACTCTTTGCAAAGTTTTCAGTATAAAAAAGAGGATAGAATTCATTGGTGGAAATGGATTAGGTTGGGGTAGGGTAAAACTGTTGGTGGATTGGGGTTTAGGTAACTTAAGGACTTGGCAATGCTAGCTAAGTAAGGGTGGAAAAGCTAAAAGACCCTTCTTTTCTAGTTGCTAGAGTCTTCAAAGAGAAATATTTCAGAGACATATCTCTACTTAAAGCTTCATTGGGTAAATTTCTCTCTTTCATTTGTAGGAGTGTGTGGTCTGCCTTGGGGGTGATTAGGAGAGGTATAAGGTGGAGGGTAGGAAATGGTGAAGCCATTCATATATGGGGTTAAAAATGGTTGCCTAAGCCTATGATTGGGTGTGTTCAAACCCAAGTGAATGTGCTTAATGCTGATGCTCGAGTGAGTGAGTTAATAAATGAATTTGGGAAAGGGTGGAAGGTGGATTTGGTGAGGCAGGTTTTTGATGAGGATGAGGCTAAAATGATACTATCCTTGCCTATTAGCCCCATGGGTGCAGAAGATAGGTTAATCTAGGACTTAACTAAGGATGGGAAGTATTCAGTTAGAAGTGCTTATCATATTCAGCAGCAAGATGAGGCAAGGGGATAGGGAGACCTTAGAGGTTGGTAGAGGAAAATCATATGGAAACAGATATGGAAGCTGGGAGTTCTAGGGGCTATAAACCACTTCTTGTGGAAACTGGCAAACAATATCTTGCCTACAAAGCAAAATCTATACCAAAGAAGGATAGTGAAGGATGCAATGTGTCCAATCTGTTTGAGAGAAGAAGAATATGTTATGCATGCTATGTGGGGTTGTCCAGCAGCTAATGATGTTTGGGTTGAGAGAGGCAGTCCTGGACAGAAGTGGAGAGTAAGGGTGAAGAGTTCCTTTCAATTGTGGGAGGAAGTGTACAACAAACTTATAGATGAAAATATAGAGCAAATGGCTATGATAATGAGGAAAATATATGGCATAGAAGGAATAAGGTGCTTTTTGATAAAAAAAAAAAAACATTACAGATCTTGCTAGTATTGTACATATGTCATTATCAGGATATGAGGACTTCATAATGGCTTGAGGAAGGATAATTGGAGAAGCAAACCAAGCTGCTGCTAATGTTGGTATTAGTAGAGGCATGGGATGGAAGAAACAAGAGGGCCAGAAACTAAAAGTAAATTTCGATGCAACTATCAAAGTTTCTTCTAAAAAGTTGGGTATTGGGGTGATCATCAGAAATTGTAGGGGCGAGGTTTATGCTGCAGCATGTGTTACAAGAGAGTTAAGCTATGGTGCTGAATATATTGCTATGTGGGAGGTCATGGTTCTCTGTGAAGAGTTGGGACTAGGTGATGTCATCATTGAAGGGGATGCGATGAGTGTTATTGATGCTATGAATAATGGGGAGAAGGATGATTCTAGCTATGGTCACCTAGTGGAGAATTTGTAGTAGAAACTGAGCTTCTATTCAAGGTGATAGAGAAGGTAATGAGGTTGCTCATCAATTATCTAAATTGGCTTTACATGGTGATAATGATATTTATTGGGTAGAGGAGGGCCCTGAGGCCATTACAAATCAGTTGAGTATAGACAAAATGTATACAGATTCTGTTACAAGTTGAAAATGAATACAATGGGGATTATTTCAAAGGAAAAAAAAATTCCAATGAGTATTTAGCCTAGCTATAATTAGGAGTGTAAATTTAAACTGAAAAACCAGTCCAGTTCGGGACTGGTTTGTGTAATGTGCAAACCGGCATGAATCGGTCTGGTTCCAGTTTTAGGATTTCCTGGACCAGACCGAACTGGACCCGTTGATAAAAAAGTATATATAAAAATTAATATTTTATATACAAGTTTTTATACAAAATTAAAATTATACAAAATATTTTACATATATATAAGTTTATATATAATGTATAATTATATGTGAAATTTATATATATAATATATATAATTATATATGAAATAAATTCATATTATAATTTATAAATTATAACATAAAATATTAATCTTAAATATAAACATTTGTAATTTGTTTGATCATATGCTATTAAAATAATTATATATAAGATAATGTTATTATAAAATGAGAATTTAATCTTAAAAATGAAAATCTAATTGATCATATATTATATAACTATCCTAATATATAGTTTATAACTAAGACTAATAAATAGCTATATTAATAGTCTAATATAAATTATAGTTATACTTATACTAATATAGTTATACTAAATTACTATAAGTTTATAACTAATACTAATATATAACTATACTAATAATCTAATATTAATACTATTATATAGTCTAATATATTATATAGCTATACTAATATATAACTCTATAGCTATTTAACTAATACTAATATATAACTATACTAATAGTCTAATATTAATACTATTAGATAGTCTAATATATTAGACTATAATATATTAAATGTATTACAAATATATATAAATTATAATTATCAACTTCCTAAACCATAAAAAGAATTTAATTATCATTTAAAAAAAACACATTGAAAATATAAGAAACAATGCCGTTTTCCCTATAATTAAACCCTAAAGTCATCTCGTTCTGCCTCAGCCTCTCACTCTCTCGTCTTTGCCTTGGTCCCTTCTCAATTCTCACTCTCGAGTCTCTCGTCTCTCAACTCTCTCATCTCTCACTCTCTTGTCTCTCAACTCTCTCGTATCTCACTCTCTCTTCTCTAAACTCTCTAGGCCTCACTCTATCTCTCTTCCGAGTTTGCCCCCTCGACGGTAAGCTTTTTTTTTTTTTTGGAAATTACATACTAGGATTTTTGTGATTGAGTTTTATGATATTAGGATTTTTGTGATTGGGTTTTGCGATATTGAGATTTTTGTGATTGAGTTTTGTGATATTAGGATTTTTGAATCCAAAATCTATGATTTTTTGTGATTGTGTTTATTATTGTGTTTGTGATATTAGGGTTTTGTGATTGAGTTTGTGAGATTACTTTGAAATTATGATAGATGATATTTGTGATATTAGGATTTTTTGAATCTGAAATTTACTTTGATTGGGTTTTGTGATAAAATATGTTGTCTAGCATTTATTCTTGAAGGATTATATGAGGATAATAGTTCAAAAATTCTTATGTTGGTGGATCGGGTTAAAGATGCCTTGACTCATTTACACGATAGTTATTGTGAAAATGACAGAAGTGGTGTTGGGGCACAAGATCAAACTATGAGACAATCAAGTGAGGAAGGGGCTAGTAGTACAAGTTCAACTGCTGGGGTAGGTCAAGGTGATTTCAGATCATTTATTCGTGCACAAATTAAGAAGTGTTTGGAGTCGGAGAACTCTTTGGTGAGTAAATCTGAACTGGAGAGATATTTATTTAAAAAATATCAAGAATATGAGCAAAATTCAACTTGTTGACTTGGTGGAAAGTTAAGTCCATTAAATATCGCGTGCTTTTAAGAATTGTGCGGGATGTTCTTGCAGTTTCGATATCTACAGTGGGCTTTGAGTCAGCTTTTAGCATAACAGGTCCAGTACTTGATCCTTTCTGCAATAGTCTATTTCCACTTATGGTAAAAGCTCTTATTTGTACACAAAATTGGCTTCGTTCTTCTGCCTCGATTAACATTCGCACTTTAATGGATGATGTTGAGGAGTTTGAGAAATTTGATATAGGTATGTAGCATCATTTACATTTTCTTTAACTATCTCTAAAGTGTAAATCATATTAGTAATTTGTTTTAATTATTATGCTTATTTTTTTTCTCTTTTGTGTAGAGCTCGTGGAAGACCTAGGGAGTTCTTCAAGACTTACTTTTTTAGTTGGAGATAATTAAATTTAAGGTAGGTCAACTTGTATAATATCTTTTCTTAAGTTTTTTTTTTCTATTTAATGTAATTACTAACTTTTTATTAGAATGAATTGCTTAATTTATTTTCATACAATTGCAAGGTTTGTTGAATGGACTATTGGAGTTGGTGGCTTGGTGCGTAGCTATTGGTTCTAGTTGTAAAGTTTTTTGTTGGATGTTCTAAGTTATTGTAATTTGGACTTCTAATTTGGATTTGTAATTTAGACTTGTAATTTGTTGGACTTTTAGACTTGTAATTTAGACTTTTAGTGTTTGGACTTGTATTTTATTGGACTTTTAGACTTGTAATTTAGACTTTTAAACTTGTAATTTGTTGGATTTTTGGACTTCTAATTTAGACTTTTAAACTTATTTTATTCCATAGGCTCATAGCAGATTTTTCTTTTTATTGCATTTTTTTTTTCAATTTTTGTTGTAGTTATATAATCTATTTATAAGCTTGTAACAGATTTTTTTAGTGAAGCAGCTTTTTGGAAATCAATTTTTAGTAAAACAGATTTTAGTAAATCAGTTTTATTTAGTATAACAGATTTTTTAGTAAGGTAGATTTAGTAAATCAGATTCTTTTAGTAAAGCAGATTTTTTTAATAAAAATATAAAACAAAATTTTTTTTAAATTAGTTTTTTTTAATAAACAGATTTTTAATGACAAATTGTCAAACTTAAATTTAAAAATAAAAATAAAAAAATAGACCCTAAAACTAATATTTATGAAAGTAACTGGTGCGTAATAAATTTTGAAAAATACAAAACCGGTACGTATATACCTATTCGGTCTTAGATTTTGTCTAAAATCAAACCGGTTACATCCTTAACTATAATACACATAGGATGTATGGGATAAATAAATCAAAGTAGAAATGAGAAAATGGTTTATTTATAATTCGATATAAAATGAATGGTATTTTTGTTAAATAAAAATTTATTTTTAATGAAGTCGTTAAATCTAAAAAAATAGTAAAAGAAGTACATGTGCTGAGTTACCAGCGACCCTATAAGAACCTAAACCTAAAATAATAGTGTGATTGGACTTTCTTTTACGCTGAATTGACTAAATTTATAATCAATTTATTTTCAAAACAATTTGCGTAAACTTCTAGTTGATTTGACTCATCTACTCAAGTAATATTGCGATAAATCTACAAACAGTCTCGAAAGTTCAAACTACAATTTCATTCGCTATCTTCCTCATTTCATAATAATAATAATAATAATAATAATAATAATAATTGCAATCGTCCCTAATCTATCAATTTTGCCACCTCCATGAAAAATATCCATGGGTATTACTGATAAAAAAAATCAAAATTAAAATAAATAAAAGATAATACAAAAATTAAAATATTAGGACAAGATTAAAAATATAAATAAAAAATAAAGTCGGAAAACATAAAAGTGAGTTTTTTAGTTTTTACTTTTATTTTCTTAAAAATGTTTTCAATAAACATATTTTGTCATCTTTTAGAATTGTTTGAGTAAACATTGCAATTTCTAATAGTTTGAAGGTGATTGTCAATATTAGCAAAGAGGGAGGATTACAAATGAAATAATAATTAGATAAGTCTTTATGTGTTAAAGTGGGAAGCGAGAGTTAAATATGAAATAGAATGTGATTATTTTGGCGGGCTAACCGAAGGAGTGAGACAAAACTCTTTCTTACCTGACTAAATATAATTAGAGGAGCTTTCTGTATTTTTCACTATAATATTCTTTTTTTTTTAAAACTAATAATACATTAAATTAAAACAAAGATACAACAGGAGTAGGGGGTGAGTGCACCATATAAAAGACTCGTTACGACAATTGCAATGCTTGGGAAAAGAGAGTAAAGAAAATGATAAATAATAATCATAGGTTCAAATCCATGTTCCTTGGTTGAGCCAGGAGATGACTCCCAAAAGGCAATTTGCATTAATTCAACAAATGGATCAGTTGGTTGTGGGGGTAGAAAGATGCTGAAGTTGACTAGAAATTTTTTTTTCACCAGTCATTATTTACTATCTCACACCTACATCTTATAAAAAACACGCGCACATCCTATGAAAAATACATTTACACTCTATGAAAAAAAAGCTATAGATATGGAATGTGAAAGTAAATAGTAACTGATGCATAAAATTTCTTAGTTGACTATTTTGATGTATTTTGTAGGAGAATTTAACTTCTACAATTTCCATATTCTCGTTTAGGGAAAGTATGAAAATAGTTGGTTAGCAGAGTCGAAAAAACACAATTGTCAAAGACACCAAATGAGCACCGGCCATTGTACAAGCATGTGGGGCTCCCACGCGCGGTGGGAATGAAGTGAGATCGACCATATTTTGAAGAGTTGAGACCAAAAAATCCATCGATACCCTTGTGTAGTTGATAGGGATGCTACCCGCATGGTGCTGGGTAGGGGCACCACCTCTCCGCCCCCGGGAGGTGGGGTTGAAACCACATCCCGCCTTTTCTCTCGCTTAACCCATTGTCTAAAATTTTTTTTAGTCAAAAAATATTTTTTAGACCCAAATTATAATATAATTTAAATTATAAAGTGAAATTTGTACATTTAAAAAAAAATATAAACTCATTAGAGTTATATTTTCGATTGCTTTGGTCTCCTAAGCCAACAATTATATAGGAGGTCAAGGCAATATAATAGTGAAGTTAAGCAATATGAGACTTACTTGAAGTTGAATTCAAGTTTTTAACAAATTTTATATATCTATATGCAATATATTTATATAGATATTAAAAATTATAATTTTTTATATTAAAAAGGGGAGGAGTGCAGAGCGGGGGGAGGGGGTGGGGGCGGGGGCAGGGCCCCGCTGGGGTCAATTCGCCCCCTGCCCCCGCATGGGCAACATGGGGTAGCCCACCCGCCCATGCGGAGGCGGGGTCCCACTGCCCACCCCTATTAGTTGATGGAGATGCAAATTCACAATGGCGTGTGAGCCATACATGATGGTCAAACAATGCCAATTCTTAGTAGTAAAAAGGTAATTTATCAAGCATTTTCCGACTTCATAGACAAAAAAATTGAAAAAAATAAAATAAAATTGTAAATATGGAAACAAAAATAGTAGATGGAAAGTAGAGGAATGGAGAGGAGGGGATATTTTCATCCCCTCTACGTCGGTCTAATTGTGATACTAAAGCTCATTCCAACTCGAATTGCGCCCTTTCAGTGTGCCCAAGAACCATCAACACAACCATTTTGCGAGCCGTATAAGACCCACCAGCCCATGAGCCCCTGAGCCAGCAAGCCTGTGTCAAAGTGGGCAGACAAGACCCACAAACTCTAGCATTCCTCTGCAAAAACACCTCGCATTTGAGGATCGTATCTAGCAAACGAACAGGGATCGCAGACCACACCCCTGCCTCTAACAGAGTGCACGAGAAGTGACCGCTTCGCCCACATGCCGTCAAAGCACAACCTAGGATACCATGCCGTATTAAAGACTACGGCCAGACGCTTGTGCTGGAGACTCCTACCCTTGACACAGGGTACATAATGTCTCTCTGACATCTAGTATAAAAGTCGAACACCAAATAACAATGGACTCTATTCGATTTTAGAAGAAAATACTCTAAGGAAGATATATTAACTTTGGCATCGGAGGTTCTCTGAAACAACTCCGAACCCCCCATTTCCTTGTGTTGCATGTGACTGAATCCTGTACCTGAGGTGCAAACCACATCATCAAGAATTCTCATAGTCTGTTTCGATAATATATACCATTTGCTTCGCAGTTCGTAGGAACTTGTGGAACTAAAAGTACAAGTTCATTTGGTCCAAAATTGTTCTAAGCACTGAATTGGAATGTGCATGAAAAGAATAGAGGCACACCTACGTGGCTATCTATGAGAACCTTGAAAGGAAATGCGGATGCATTTGGATAGTGAGGTATTCTCAGGTATTCTGTGAATAGTAGTAAAATAGTAATGATATAATATTGAATACTAGTGAAAAGTATGTGAAAAGTACAATTAAATAATGAATAGTAGTGAGGTATTATGAGAATATCTGATATACTCTTCGTACCCAAACTAGGAATCCACAAAACCATAAAAGAAAGAGTTCAAGCGATGAGTATATATAATTTTTGAATGGAAATGTCATCATTCATTCATTCATCAAGAGAAACTTATATCCATGATTGGATACATGTGGGGATATTTCCATTTCAACTATTTGGAGCTCTACCAGTACACTACTGGACTGGTCTGGACTTCACTGCTGTTGATACTCTCTACAGAAAAACGTCCAAGAGACAACACTCTGCCTAAACAGAGACTCAAGCTCACTCTTCATAGAAAGAGAGGACTCAACCTCTACAGACAAACAGTCCAAGAGACGAACTCATTTTTTATTTTTACTATACAATAAAGAAAATAAGAATGAAAAATGATAGATTACAGTTTGGACTAACTCCAATAGACTTTGACGGTGCGTGAAGGCAACAAACTTGTCTCTTTTCAGCTATAAAAAAAAGATCTGGTGGTGGTGATTCCAATGATCTGACATGTGTGGTGCGTGAGGACCACGCTCAGTTGTGAGCGGCACATGCGGTGATTTCAACAAAACCTCCACTATCCTTCGAATGATTTGTGGCCTAAAAGTCTTCTTGTATTGTGCGTGTCTCTTGAGAGTTGTCGAAAAACTGTATATTTGACTTTTTTGGCCTTGAAGGAAGAAAAATAAACTAAGAAGTGAGGGAACGAGAGGGAGAAGGAGGATGAGAGAGGAGAAATGAGGGAATGAGAAAGTAGTATTGGATATGTATTACTTCTGTTATAAGACTAATTTAAGTCCTTATTTAATAATTAATTAGAAATGACTCAACATAATATGACACTCATTTTAACATATTTTATTTAAATAAATTGAACTAACCCAAATAATCCATTTGACCTGATGAACGTAATTTCATTTAAAAGTTAAAATCTATATTTATTAATAATCATAATATCTTAAGATTACCTACTAATAAAAAATATTAATAATTTTCAGATTTTAACATATAATAAAACCAATATGACAAACCCAACAATAACAAATATGAATATAGGTATAGAATTACATTTCCAACAACAACAAAAATAAACATATTGAAAAATATCATGTCACATATAATCATATTTTAACAAATATGAATATAGGTACAGAATTACATTTTGAAATAAAATTTAAATGAATTATTGGGGATTGATTTCAAATTAAGTGAGTTGAATTGTTATTGTTCCGTTTATTAATCATGTCTTAACGAGTCACGTCGTTTTGACTCGAATTCATTTATATCAAACTCTAAACCTGCTAATTTCATATCGTATTCATATTGAGTTAACAAATCATGTCACGTATTGTCAACATGTCACTTATTATCATTTTACTATTTTAAAAAATGATAAATCTATTATTTTTTATAGCTATTTTATAATTATATTTCGAATGAATCGTAAATATATAGAATTTAAATTATTTTTAACGAAGTGATAAGATTGAATCGGCTGATTACAAAATGAGTTATAATATAACTTTTCATTACTATTAAATAATGATTTGTTTCATGTGATTACGTGACAGAAAACAATTTATTTACAAGCTTTTTTTATACACCCAACAAACTGTTAAAGTGTGGTCTGACCTCAATCATGAATCCTATAGCCAGTAAAATGTTGATATAGTTATCTTATTGGTGTATAGACTATATCATCTATATCATTTGAATTGTATTGATTTGTAAGATTCAAAATTCAAAATTTATCTACCAAATTAAATTATATCATATATAAACACTTTATTGTATGTTATCCATACCGGGCCTACCAGCTTACAAATATAAATTATACACCAAATTTACAAGTAGCTAAACTCTTATTATAACTTAAAAATTTATCCCTCCAACCATAGCTAAACTATATAACATAATAATTAGTAGCACTATTCACTCGGGTATACCCGGTCCGGAACTCGAGTTAGGACGGTTATGACCCGGGCTAGAAAATTCTGGTTTTGGGCTGTACTTCTTTTTTTTTTAAAACAAAAATTTCTCCTTTGAGAGATAATTCATGTTAATGTCTATATCATATATATATATATGGACTCTATATGTAGGAGAGTTGGCGTAGGATGCGCACGAACAAACGCGGGAGTCTACGATGCGTTTAAGAATTTTTCTAAACGGTGCGCTTCATCCCAGTTTCCTAGTTTCTGAAACCCATGCCATCTTGTGCTCCCCTTCCCAGTTTCCTCCCTCTCCCTGCTCCATCTTCACTCTCCTCCAAAAGGCTCCACTGCTCTTCTTCTTCTCCGATTCTATTTTTTGCATTGTCGCTTCTTGATCAGTTCCGCTCCGTCTTTCCTCATATGGAACTCCATGTACCCATGTCTCTCTCTACAACTAATTTTTTAGTTAATTTTTGTGTAATTTATTGTGAGAATTTGTTTTCGATGGAATGGTTATGATGATTTAATTTACTGGAGAAGTTCTATCTTGAAAGTTAAGATTTTTTTTTGTCGTGCTTTAATATTAACCTTTATTTTTCTTATTAGCCAGATGGAAATAGAGACTTCGTTTTTTTGATTATAACATGACTATTCAGTTTTGTCTAGGGCCTTTTCAGAAAGCCAAGATAATTTCTGATAGATCAAATTTGAATTTAGTATCATTTTATGTGGAATTTCTCCAATTAAATTAAGTTTAAAGACAAATTTTTGTAACGTCCTTGTGACTTGGACTTATAGTTTTTTAAAGTGTAGTGCCAGGTATGGGTTCTTTGTTCCCTGTTCTCTCTCTCTCTCTCTCAATTTTGTCAATCAAGGGTTTTTTTTTTTTTTTTTACCAAAAAAGGAGGACAGGACCTCCAAATATTATATAATAAGCCTCACTTATGACGGAGGAAGACCGTCCAACATGGTACAAAAGGCTAACATTTCCTGGCTACTACAGACCAAAACTATACATTCCAAAACAAAGGAGTCTAGCCAAAGCTATACAAAAAATTATTTTCTACTTCTAATGTATGCTGTGCTCAGAATATCCAATCTCACTAAACCTCTAGTCAATCTAGGAACATCTTTACAGAGAAGCAAGTTTTAGTCTCGCCCAATGCACCCCGTCTAGCCAGTGAATCTGCCATTTGGTTGCCTTCTCTGTAAAGATGGACTATGGAATAATCAAAATCCTGTAATAAGAGTTGTAACTGATCCCAGTATTCCCATAGTACCATATGGTACATGTTTGACTGAAGAACCAATTTACTACCACAGAGGAGTCACACTCTATGTCTATAGCCGAATAACCATGTAGCTTGCAGAGTTTAACTCCTTCTAATACTCCTCTAAGTTCTGCTTCAGTAGATGAACAAGACCCAAAATATGTAGAGAAACCAAACACTATGTGACCCCTTTCATCCCGTAATATTCCCCCTCCTCCTGCGTGACCTGGGTTGCCCAAGCTACTTCCGTCCGAGGTTAGCTTCAATCGGCCAGGCTTCGGCTTCTTCCATCTAATCACTTGCACTTTTGTCTTTGTTACCTTCAATATTCGAACTTCTATTTTCCTCAACAAGCATGCATCCCAATCAGTTAATTTATGGACACTGTTAATTCTAGTTACAATTGAGCCTATCCAGAATTTAATAGATCCCCATACCTCTATAAGGCTTTAGGTTCTTCCTTCCATTCTAGCTGCACACCTCCTGCTCCATAGCCTCCAGATAACAATAGAAGGAATTAGTCCCAGTAAAAATCCCAGTTGAGTTTTACGGGAAGCCTTGTTAAACTAGAGTTGGGTTCTTTCCTTCCACGACTGTTGGTCGAAATATGGGACCCCCACCTCTGCCGATATCCTCCTCCACACACTTGTTGCAAAATCCCCTTTTCCCAATACATGTTCCAAGTTTTCACTTTGTCTTTCTTTGCAGCAATTACAGCCCGAGGCAAGGGGGATACTTATTTTTCGGATTTGTTCATCTACGCTTAGGCAATTAAACACTGCCCTCCACATGCATAGGGTTATCTTTTTCGGAAGAAGTTTGTGCCATACCCATTTGGCCCATTCAAAGCTCGGCCTCTTCACTCTCACCACATCCCATGCCGACTTAGTGGAAAAAGTCCCACTCTTCTTAGGTAACCAAATCAGAATATCCTTATTATTATTAAGATTGCCTTTCAGCTCTATTACTTCACTAGCTGCCCTTCAGCCCATCAACCTCTGTATCCTTTCATCTTCCCATCTGTCATTAGCAACAAGTTCTTTCAATGTGATGTTAGGCTCTTCAAGCTCTGCAACAGATTCGAAAAGAGGGCCAGACTTTAGGAAATTATCATACCAAAGCGATATGTTACCTTCTTGCACCTTCCATCTTGATTTGGACAGAATTTCCTTAATACCCTCCGCTACTTTTTTCCAGAACATCGACCCCGATTTGTTATCTAGGCTTTTTGTGATGTGCCCGTTTTTTACATACTTGGCTTGGAAGAAATTAGCCCAAAGGGAATCTTGAGTTAGGATATGCCATCCGAATTTCATAAATAGAGAACTCTGCACTTCCGAAAGCTCATGCACCCCTATGCCTCCTTCCTCCAATGGAGCACAGAGTTTTCTCCAAGCTCTCTATTTTCTTTTTGCTTTACCACCCTGCTCATCCCAAAAAAACTTAGCAAGCATGCTATGAATTTTTTTAACTACCATTTTAGGCACATGCAGTGTCGAAAGCAAGTAAATGGGCATACTAGAGAGGACGTGTCTCACTAGAATTAGGCGTCCCCCTTGAGATAAAAGCCTACTCTTCCACCTTGCTAGTTTCTTGTCAAAATTCAGAATTAAGTCATCAAAATTTCTGACCTTCAATTTGCCTTCCACAATCGGTACCCCCAAGTAGCAGAATGGAAAGTGACCCTCCTTGAAGCCAGTGTCTGTCAAAATCTGACCCCTTCTTCTACGGTTCAGGTGCTTTGAAAAATAAATTGCTGACTTTTCATGGTTTACCCTTTGACCAGACCACCTTTCATATGTATTTAGGACCTCCATTAGAGCCCTAGTAGAGCTCTTACTGGCATTGGCAAAGACCATAACGTCATCAGCAAATAATAGGTGTGAGATGGGGGGAGTACCACTCGGCTGAGAGAATGACAATAACCTCTTTTTCGATATCTTCTTCTTAATCAATCTTGAGAGTATCTCTTCCATGATAATAAATAAGTATGGGGATAGGGGGTTCCCCTAACGGAGTCCTATTTTTGCCTTGAATAACCCTTTATACATGCCATTCATCATTATCGAGAACCATGGAGACGTTGCACAATTTTTAATTAAACTGCCAAAGAACTCCGGGAAGCCGAAGGCTTTTAAAGTATGAATCACGAAGCTCCAATCCACCCTATCGTAAGCCTTACTCATGTCTATTTTAACCATTAAGTTTCCACCTTTTGTCTTCCGATGAAGTAACTTTACCATTTCCTGCGTAAGAGTGGTATTTTCTAAAATATTTCTTCCTTTCACGAAAGCCCCTTGTTCTGGTGAAATTAAAACTCTGAGAACCGTAGACATCTTTTCCACTAAGAGTTTGGAGAAAACTTTGTAGATCACATTGCACAAGCTTATAGGCCGGAATTTGTCAAAGCTTTGGAGATTTTTAGTTTTCGGAATGAGGACTAAAAAGGAAGAGGAGTAGAATCTAGGGATAGGCTGACCTGAGTAAAAATCCTTCACAGCCTCTTTGACATCTTCTTTTATAATGTTCCAACATGTCACGTAAAAAGTGGAGCCGAATCCATCAGGGCCTGGGCTGCTTTCCGCTCTTATAGACGAGAAGGCTTCATATATGATCCTCTCTGTTGGCTCCTCACTCAGGTAGCACTTCATGCTCTCCGTCACTGCTGGTTGAATCAGTTCATCCAAACAAGGATCTTCTCCTACGATTTCAGTGGATAGGAAGTCTTCAAAATACCTAACAGCCCCTTCATGGACCTGTTCCATTGATTCCAATACTGAGCCATCCTGAAGATTCATACTTTTTACGAAGGCATTCCTTCTACGGTGAGAAATAACTGCATGAAAAAATTTTGTATTCTGATCTCCCTCTTTTATCTAGGTTTTTTTTGCTAGTTGGGCCAATCTAGTGTCTTCCCTTTTATACCAGATTTCCAACTCCGCCTTGATGATAAGGAACTCCTCTTCTATAGCCTCTGAGTAAGTCTCCTGCAGCACCACCTCATATTGTTCTAGCCTCTCTTCCAGCTCCTTGATCACTCCATCGACCCTGCCAAATACCTCTTTATTCCACAACCTTAGTTTTTGTTTGAGCCTTTTTAATTTCCCAGCCAGTCTACATAGCCCCGAAACTCCCCACATCGGCTTGTTCCATGATTCCTTTACCATATCTAAAAAACCATTGTGAGAAGTCCAGATATTCTGGAATCTGAATGGAGTCGGCCCATACCTCGTACCCTCCGGTGCAAGATTCATTAAGATTGGAGAGTGGTCTGAAGTTCTTCTACTTAGGAGTCTTGCTGTAGCTTGACCAAACCTTCGACCGAACTCGGAATTTATTAAAATCCTATCAAGTTTCGCCCAGCTTCTAGCCAGGCCTTGCTGCTTGTTGCACCAAGAAAGTTGTCTTCCCACCATAGGTAAATCCATTAATCAACAGCTGTTAATACATTCATTAAAGTCTTCAATTGCTGAATGAGGTCTTGCCTTGCCCCCCACTCTTTCCTCGTCTGATCTAATAATGTTAAAATCTCCCATGACCACCCATGCCTCTGCAACAGTCGAAACTCCTTTCAGGTAGTCCCAGAGATTCTTACGTTCAGCTTGCAAGCATTTTGCATATACAAAAGTTGCCAACAAAGGTCCCCCTTCGTCCGTTGTTAGAACTGTCATGGACTGCATATTTAAGTCTTAACACTTCCATTTTTATTTCCTCTTTCCAACATGCCCATATTTTTCCACTTGCATCTACATTGGAACAAAAATTGGGAAACTGCAAATTTACCGCCCACTTATGAAGCTTTGATAGTTCTTGGAATGGTTCCGAAACTACCAACACTGATATCTCGTATTTCCTCACCAACTTCCTTATTCTTCTTTTTGATGTGCCCAACCCCCTTATGTTCCACACCATAATTTTCTCAATCATAGGTTCAATTTTTTTGGTTGGGCTTTAGCCCTTCTAGACTTCCTCACTAGCACATCATCTGAGTTTTGTATACTCATATCACTTTGAGGTATTGTCCCTGGGTCCGACCTATAGTCTTTTTGTGTTTCACTTACAATCTCAGTTTCATCTTCTGATAAAATTGCAAAACTGTTTCTGCAAATTACAGCCCTCTCTTCCTTATCACTATCATACTCTACAACACAGAAATTTAAATTAGGATCAGAGGTATTTCCCGCCTTTTGTTTCTCCCTTTCTTCCACTTGTTCGACTAGTTTGAGGTATTCATCCAATGATTTCTCCACTTCCTCCTCCTCAATTCTCATTGTTTTATTAGTGTCCTGCACTAAGCATGTTTCTTGGTGGTCTGTTTCGAGGCCCTCTCCACTGTCCCCACCCTGGATCATGTTGTCCTCCTTTCCCTCTATCTCAGGCCGCTCACTTCCTTCCCCAACCAGCACTGTCTTTCCCTGCATACGACCCACTTCCTTCCAAGTCCTTCCCTCTTCCTCCCTTTCTATCACTTTCTTTCCTTCTTTTTTGTTGTTGAGGTTCTTGTACTAACTCCAGCTCTACATACTACATCAGTATGCCCCTGTCTGAAACATTTTTTACAGTAAAAACCTTTTTTCTCATATACTACACGCTGCCAAATCTGTTTTTTGCCAGTAACCATAGGGAAACCAGCCACTGGTTTTTCTTGTAGGTCCACTTCAACACACATTCTTGCCCCTGTCGCCCTCGTTCTATACAACGTAGCATTATCTGAGCCAAGAAATCTTCCAAACCGAGAGGCTAGAATCTGCAAACAATCCATTCTATAAAGGTGCAGCGGGAGGCCTGGGAGGTAGATCCACTGAGAGGCGATGGAAGGTTCTTTGTTTACATCAAAGTCTACCGACCAGTTGAAGAGTCTGAATTGACACCTTGCCATGAATCTTCCCTCTCTCGCCCAAGCATGTAAGTAATCTTTTTCATTAGCAAGGTGAAGCAGCACATGGAGCTCGTCCATGAAACTTACCATTGGAACTTCAGCAAATCCCCAGGTTTTAATTACCTGAAGCCTCAAAACATCTATGGACGGCCTTTTCGAAAAAAACTTTAGAACCAGAGCAAATTTCATCTCCTCTGCCGCCCTTGTCATTTAAACATCAGTGAAGACAGACCCTAAGTCACCATTAATTAGCTCTGGTTTTCTCATAGGAATCTTGTGCTTCACCGTCGGGATTGGCCTTTGCAAGGCTTGAGCAAAAGATCTCCCTCCCCCTCCAATACTCGTACCCGGACGATCCCCGTCCTCAACAGCCCCACCCAACGAAAACAAAGCATCCCTCAGAGGGTCCGAGCCAGTCCCACCTCCGCTCCCAGAGGCCGCTGCATGGCCACGTAACATGGCCATCGGCAACGAGCCGCACCTCTCGCGCCGGGATGAAGACTCTCCTCACGGGTTCTATTACACTCTCCTCACGGGTCCTTTTTGGTAGAAACTAAGCAATTTCCTCTCATTTTGGTAGTTTTTTTTTTTTTTTTGTTTTTTTGTCAATCAAGGTTGTTTAAACATTTCATCTGAAATTGCAAGACGAGTTTTAGAATTTTTTAACCGAGAAGTCTGAGGGATTTTTCATAAATATGTTTAATTTGAGTAGTCTCTGACTCGGCCAAGTCATCAAGACCGTTTTGTATAAAGCTAGAGATCATTTTTTGCCTTGGAATGCACGAGTTATAGCAATAGATTTTTCCTTTCAAATTCTTGAGAAAACATTGCAAGAATGTGATAGTGATATGTATGTTTCCATCAAGAACCTGCATGAGCTTTGCCTGAATCTTTAGAGGGAAATTCAGGTTGTGCTGAAGAGTCAGATGTACATGTGGAGAAGGGTATGTAGGGTGTTGCCATCGGAAAATGCTAGATGCTTTGCACAGGAGATGAATTACAGCGATGGAGAACTGCAGTTTCGAAGTTTCCTTCCTCTTTATTTCTTTTTCATCTTTATTGCAATTTCCGTATGTATGCTTTTTCTATCTTTTATTTAGTTTTTTCTTTTTTTAATACATGTTGACATATCCCTGCACAGCTCTCCTGCGCAAAGTCTCCTGGACGGCATGCACGGGGCCTGCAAGGGTCAAGCCTGAGTTTAGACTTTTTCATGTAGAGTAATTCACACAATCGCATCTGATTTGCATGCATGCGGTTGAAAACTTGAAAAGTAACAGAGAAGTAGTGACAAAGGGACATAATGAACTCACTTACAATATTTTTTTGTTTCTAAAATTGTTAAAAAAAATGAGGTTTTTCTGGAGAATATACTTAAATTACAGTCTTTAATTATTAATTAGAATAACAAAGGGATACTAGTCAAAATGCTTTAGCTAGAAGTAAATGAACTGTCCAAATTATAGTTGGACGGTTGAAACATATGATTTCTTTATCAGAAGACTTCTGGTACCGTTAAAAATCATCGCCCTAACACCAAACCCACACCTCCCACCTGAACCCGCCATGCCAGCTGGCTAAAGTCTAAACTCCAAACATCTACTAACTACTATTATCCTTTTGTTTATTGTTTTCCTCGTACCAGCAGACCAGCCAAAAGCCAACGGGCAAAATAACGAAATTAAATTAAAATAAATAAAGAGAAATAGAGATTGAAAAAGAAAAAAAAAGAAAAAAGGAAAATAAAAACGACAGTGCTTTGTCGACTACTGCTGCGAGGCTGGTATCGCACCCATCATCACCGTCAGAGGGAAAAAAAGGAAAAAAATAGAGAGATAGAGTCAGAAAAAGAGAGACTCTCTCTCTCTCTCTATCTCTCTATTCCCATCTCTCCTTTTCTGCTTTATCTTTGCAGATCCAATGAGAAGAAATGACAGTCCCCCATGAATTCAAAATTATGCTTTCAATCAAGAGACTGATTGATCCCTTAATGTAATTAGCCTTCCTCAATTTTTTTTTAACACGTTAAATCTCTTAACTTTTCAAATTTCACTTACAGAGCTCTCTCTCTCTCTCTCTCTCTGTATATGATTATCTGCTTCTATATTTTTTCAATCTTCCAGAAGGTGTCGTCTTTCTCAAAGTTGATCCAAACCCTGAAAGGGAAAGGAGAGGAGAAATGGCGACGAGGGGTAGCAGATCAGAGAAGGTGAAGAGGATTTTCCAGCAATTCGATGCAAATCGAGACGGGGGTCTCAACAGGGACGAAATGGAGGCTCTCGTCGTGGCGGTGAACCCTAGAGTTAAGTTCAGCGAAGAGCAAATCAACGCCATTCTCGACGAGGTGTTTAGGACATACGGCGAGTTCATCGACGGCGAGAAGGGCTTGACCTACGAGGGGCTTTTGCGGACTTATGACGACGGTGCTGGCGACGTGGACCGTGACTTCGACGCGCTGGAGCTCGAGCTCAATTTGGAGGAGAATATTAAGGGTATGTCTGGAGCGTCCTCGTCTTCCATAGCGGATGAGCGCGCCATCGAGTCCCAGAAGAAGCAGAGGACCGCGGCGTGGGCGGTCTCGCCCAACCACGGCATAGTATTCGATGACACGTGGAAAATCGTCGACGATTTGGAGATTCTGATCAAGAGGTTGAAGGCTAAGCAAGCGAAAGATGGGAAATTGAAAGGGGATAATTTCGACGCGTACTCGGACGCAGGGTGGTCGAGAGAATTGGGGCCTTCGACGGAGATTTCGGACAAAAGGGTATTCTGGGAAGAGTCTGGGCATGACTACGTGCTGTTTGTGAAGGAATTGGGGGTTCTGAGAAGCCGAGCCGACGGGGCGAGGTCGAGAGAGGAGGCCTTTGATGGCCACATGGCGATTGGTCGAGCTTTGTATGAGCACCAGCTGTTTAGGGAGGCTTTGGTTAGTTTCAAGAGGGCTTGTGAATTGCAACCCGTGGATGTGAGGCCTCATTTCAGAACTGGGAACTGCTATTACGTACTTGGCAAGTATAAGGAGGCCAAGGAGGAGTTTTTGTTGGCGCAGGAGGCAGCTGAAGCGGGCGGGAACCAGTGGGCCTATTTGCTTCCGCAGATTTATGTGAATCTCGGTATTGCGCTGGAAGGCGAAGGTATGGTTCTAAGTGCTTGTGAGTATTACAGGGAAGCTGCAATTCTTTGTCCTACGCATTTTAGAGCTTTGAAACTTTTGGGTAGTGCTTTGTTTGGAGTCGGGGAATATAGGGCGGCCGTGAAGGCCTTGGAAGAGGCTATATTTATGAAAGCAGATTACGCCGATGCATATTGTGATTTGGGTTCGGCTTTGCATGCTATTTGTGAGGATGAGAGGGCAATCGAGGTGTTTCAGAAGGCTATTGATTTGAAACCTGGTCATGTCGATGCTCTGTACAATTTGGGTGGGCTTTATATGGACTTGGGCAGGTTTCCAAGAGCTTCTGAGATGTATACTAGGGTCTTAGCTGTGTGGCCGAATCATTGGAGGGCACAGCTCAACAAGGCTGTATCCTTGTTGGGGGCTGGGGAAACTGAAGATGCTAAGAAAGCCTTGAAGGAAGCCTTGAAAATGACAAACAGGGTTGAGCTGCATGATGCAATATCCCATTTGAAGCAACTGCAGAAGAAGAAGGTGAAGTCTAATGGGGGCAATGGGGAGGGGGCATTTGTAACTGTAGAGCCCTCAAAATTTAAGACTGTGGGGGAGAACACTATGTTGAGACCAGACTTGGCCAATGCTCTTCAAATCAGGGCTTTCCAGAGGATTACTAGGTTGGGTCGCTGTCATGTAGACCTTCTGATGAAGGAAATGCTTGATGGTGACGTGCCGGTGTCCTATTCTGGTAGTGGTGTTCCTGAGAAATCCATTCGCAAGCCTAAATTGGAAGAAGTTCTTCACCGTTTACTCAGTTTTCTAAAGCCCGAGACCTTCCAAGGGGCTGTCAAAGCCATAAACGAGAGGATACTCTCTGTTCTGGATGATGCAGGCTCAGGCAGGATGGATTTGGGCATGTTTTTTGCAGTCGTGGCCCCCATTTGTGGTGGCCCTCCAGATAAGCGTAAACGTGTTGCTTTTGATGCACTTTTGTGGCGTCCTGTGAATGAAGGCATTTCACAGATTAAAAAGGTTGATGCTGTGAGATACATCAAATTGTTGAGGGCTATTTATGTCCCTTCTCATGGGGTTAGTGAGATGCTGGAGGTCCATGGAGAAATGGATGCCTCAAATTCGTTGGTGTCTTACACTGAGTTTCTTGTAATGTTTGATGATCCTGACTGGGGGTTTGGTATCATGCCCACTCTGTTGAAGCTTGAAGCCAGGGATAGGAACCGCCATGGCCAGCATGTTTGTTCAGTTTGCCGCTATCCAATTATTGGGTCCCGCTTCAAGGAGATGAAATCTCATTTTAGTCTATGTAATCAATGCTACAGCGAGGGAAAGGTGCCTTCTACCTACAAGCAGGAAGAGTACAGATTCAAAGAGTATGGAAGTGAGGCTGAAGCAATGAAAGATAAGTGCATGTGCTTTAATATGCAATCCCGTAATGATCCTTAGCCAGGATACTGTAGTTCTTCTGTATTATTCCATCAGGTTGTTCTAGCTTCCAAGTGTGAGATATATAGTCATTAATGTGTTCAGCAAGCATCTTGCCTTTGTATGATTAAATGTTTCGAGTGGTTGAGCTGATAATGCTGTTCTCTAATAGCTACCAAAGAAACTCCCTTCCTTTCCCTATTTTTATCCCCAAACACTTGAGAGGTGTACATTACCTTTATGGCTTGTGATTCTTTATATAGAGTTTATTTTGAATTGATAAAGTTCAGATATGGATGCCAGTGGCTTTCTGTCAAGAGTATTGTTATAAGCCGAAAATTCTACTAGCAAATGGAGATATAAATGTCTGTATTTTGGCACTTACGAGTTATGGGGTGATTATCTTTGATAATTTAATTAGTCTCACTATCTTTTTAGCATTTGAACATAAGTTGACATGATTGCAGTGCTAGGTTTTTGTCCATAGATACCAATCGAATCGGATCTTTATAATGACATATCAATGAGCATTGTCATTCATTATGAGAATTAGCATAACCTTTCATATTTTCATTAGAACACGAGAATAAGGAGTCTCTAGAGGGATGAGCATGCTCTATAGTGGAGGGCTTAGGAACGTGAACTAAAGCTTGTAAATCTTAGGCTACTTGCAATTTGTCTCCTCCCTTTCCTCTAAAAAGTTGGTTTTCTGAGGTTATATGCTAATTGCTGTCTTATTTGGTTCAAGGTGAAGTTTTTGTCTACTTGTAGGGTGAAGTTTTTGTCTGGTTAGTGGACCTATCTATCATCTGCAGGAAGCATTTTTTCTGAGCAGTTAAGGGCAGTCATGCCTATAATCAATCAACTTTTTACTTTGCGTTAAAACACTAGAACAAGGAATTTCTTTTTGGTATACAAACAAGTTGTGCAAGAACTCCAATGGGATCTCATTGCATACATAGTCTCTGCTTCCGATTGACTGTATTTTGTTGCCTTCTTGCTGCAGTAGGAGGATCCCCTGACAATTCTGGAATGTGGTAACAGATAAGACTCAACAGTAATGCAATTTTGAGTCATGTAAAAATCCTTCCAAAGACGGGAAAACCAGCCGGAAAAGTGAAAAATGAAAAATAAAGAGAGGGGGGGAGTGGGGTTGGGGTTTGGTGACTAAAAGGTTAGAAAATTATAATGATGCTCGGTTTGTAATAACCTTTTCAAACAAGACAAAAGGTTGTTATGATCTAATCATGGGTTCGGACAACGGAAATCATTATCAATATCAGTTTGGTACCATATGGGTTCAGACAACTAATTTTGACTTTTTTTGTTTGTTTGTTGCATCTGGCTTAGATCGTGGTACCATATCATTTAAATCCACAAAAATGTGTCTTCTNAATGATGCTCGGTTTGTAATAACCTTTTCAAACAAGACAAAAGGTTGTTATGATCTAATCATGGGTTCGGACAACGGAAATCATTATCAATATCAGTTTGGTACCATATGGGTTCAGACAACTAATTTTGACTTTTTTTGTTTGTTTGTTGCATCTGGCTTAGATCGTGGTACCATATCATTTAAATCCACAAAAATGTGTCTTCTCTCCATGAAACTGGGCCACTTGTGCAATTTCAACCCCAAATTTTTTCAATTCAAGAAATGACGTGTTTTAGTAGGTTTAATTAATTTTCAGTGAGTCAAACGCCAAGATCCGTTGTAGTCTAGTTGGTTAGGATACTCGGCTCTCACCCGAGAGACCCGGGTTCAAGTCCCGGCAACGGAATTACGTTGTGCTTTTCGACAATGTTTTTTCAATACAGGGCCACCAAGCTTAGTTTTGTATCCACTCTGTCCCACTTCTACACAGGGCAGGAGGCTTTTAAATTGAAACCATTTCATATTCATGTGTTGCGTTCCCCCATTCAATTCGATTAAGAACCCACGATCCTTTTTTTTTTTTTAACGAAATAAACTTGATTTGATTTTTATTATAATCAATCTTACTTTTCGGTATAAACCAAAAAAAGAAAAAAAGAAAAAAAAAAAAACCGGGGGCTTTGTTTCTTCTGCTTGCAAATCTATGGCTATTGTTTCTGCTCTCTTGGGTATGTATACAATTTTTTTTTTTTTTATTCTCAATGATGATGCAGTTCCAAAAGAAAAGAAAAGAACACGTCACGTGTTCAAGTTGCATGCGTATAGGTTTGCTATTTTATTAAGCTTAAGCTGCTTCTTCCAAAATGCAAGCAAGAAACATGCTTTGTCATCCATTAGGTGTGAGAAGATAAATACACTTTAATTTAAACACTGCTTTCAGTTCATTAGAACTCACAATTAACACACACACACACACATATATATATATGAGCTATAAATCATGATAAATAGTTGAATTAATTGCTAAATGCTTTTCCCATGGCTAAAAGAACCTGAATGAAGAGGACGAGGTTAGATATGCAGCCAAAAATACTGCCAACCGGAACTCTATTATGCATGATAATAGTTATTATGATGCCCATGGTAGCAACTTCATCGTGGTCGTCATCAGTATCGCCATTATCACTGGCACCATCGATGGAATCCTTACCATCTCACCCCCTAAAGGATCAAGTTGAGAGAGGTGAGGAACAATATCAGGCTGAACCAGAAGACTATGGCATGTGGAACCCCACACCCTACGATGGTGGAGGTGATGCCGCTCCTATTCCACACTGAGGAAGAGTTTTGCTGTGGGTCTAATTTCCAGATTTAATTTCGAAAGCAAGAAGAAACTAAGCATTGTGATTCTCTCCTGAGTAATTTTGTATTTGTATACTTTTAACACTGTTTTCCCAATAAGTTGCTTATTCTTGGTACGTGTTTCCTTCAGTCCAGGGGACAATTATTACATCAATCTTTGTAGTCAGACTTGAAAAAAAAAAAAGGTATTATGCAGTATTTCCGAATGACTAACCGATCCAATGTTTATGAATCTTAAAATTTAAATGCATGGCTATATCCTCCTAGTCGCATCCTGACTAACAGTCTCTCCTTGCTGTATTAACCATTTTTTCATTCCCAATCTATGAAGGGAAAAGCACAGGAGGAAGTCAGGCAGTCTAACTACCTTCCAAATTCTAGCCGAAGGTGTTGCTAATTTAAGGACATTTTGCTAGAGCGGTAAAGGGACCCCGTTTCTCATTTGGTATCAACAGGAGCTAAGAATGATACAAAAACCCCAACCAACTGATAAAAAGGAAAATCAGATCGTGACTATAGCCTTGCATAATAACTGCATCCAGATATAACAAAGATTTTCAGGTTTATTTGTTTCGCAGGCAAGACAAATATGTAATGAAACATAAACTTAATTTCATTGCATTCATTAGTACATCCACTCACCCCCAAGAACAAGGAAAAAATAAACCAAAATAAGTAACAAACTTCTGATAATCTATGCGGCCAAAAAATCACGGCAATGAAGGTTAGGATGAGCATTCGACCCCTTCTCCGGTAGCACATGACTGTAGGTAACTCGAATTCCATGGGAATTCAGAACAGAAGCCCCCTAAGGGACACTTGAGTGTAGATTTTACCTATTGAACATGAGAGAAAAGTCATTAGAACACAAGGTCGAGGAAAACTAAAGGAATGCATGCCTGCATGTCCAAGGCAGCTGAAGGCAA
>QEOT01006744.1:0-20500 GCA_003123785.1 Pterocarya stenoptera
ATAATGTGGGAATGTGGGAATGTTTTTCATAAAATGTAGGGTGGTGAATAATGACTAACAAGAAGAATTTTTCTTCTTCCAATCTTTCAATTTTAGTGGCCTTTTCAGTTTACGCTGTAGCTCATTTTACAGTATAAATAAAATTATTTTTTACTTAGTGGTGGGCCCCGTGGCATTATTTTTCACTAATGCAGATCACACCTTCAATGTGCATTGTGTAATCACCTTTGTTTCACGTTCTTCTGCGGTGGAATTTTTGGGTATTTAATGGTTCTTTCCCAAACATTGGAGGAGATCATCTTGAAACCAAATATGAAAGAATATAACTAAATAAATTTTCGCTTGAAACATATAAATCTAATTTATAATTTGTTTTTAGGCACACTAATCCCCAAAAAATATTTATATTTGGAATCCTTTCATGATTTATTGATCATGCTAATCCCTTGAAGTGCATTTTTAAAGAACACAAAGGGGGTCCACCGGAGGCAGCCTTTTTGTTTTTTTGTTTTTTTTAATCGTGGTCGTACTGAAGAGATTCAACCAGACATTATTCTTCCCAACAAGAAGGTTCTGAATCCAAACAATAATGGTGTTCACTGTTCAGAAGAACGGTGGAGACACCCGAGTAAATTCTACAAAAACTTCAGAGCTCAAGTTGAGCTCTTGCATTGATTTACCGCAAAGAACAGTCTACTTCTCCCACCAAGAATCATGTCATCATGATCCTCTCCAGACAGACAGTAGTTTATGTCTAGTTGGCTCTAAGAGGTCGTGTGCGGCGACCTCTTGCCCGACCACAAAGAAGAGCATTCTTTGGGATTGGATTTTCATCTCTCCAAGAGTTTGAAGGGGAGAAGACCCGGAGATAGAACTGCTGACCCAAGTACTGCCTAGCCCAGTTCTCTGATCTTATGTTCCACATTCCCACGTTGTCCAAAGCGATGTATATTGCAGTCCATGCTCTAGGATACACCTGCATTCAATAATCATGCACATCCACACGACGGTAAATGAGTACTATGAAATTTCCCTCAAAGTACAAACTTTTGTTATACCTGAATAGTGTAACGGGCAACAGTGTCTCTCAAATTGTAGCGTGTTCTACTTGCAGGCGTCCATTGCCCTCCATCCATCCTGATCATCCAACAAATTGCCAATATATTGACATACTTTGGCCGGTATATAATTACTACTGAGAGAGAGAGAGAGAGAGATGCTTACCCCATGACAAAGAAAGAATAGCCATCAATATGCCATGACTGCACAGTGTCTTCCCAATTTTGGAACACAATCTCAACATATTCTCGAAAATTAGCACCCATAACAGAGGTCTGAAGGTAGGCATTTCCCCCGGTGGGAAAACTAGAAATGGTTCCAACACTAAAAACTCCAGGGATCTGGAAGTAGTCAGCAAGTTTTAGTGGGGTGTCTGCCGGGACAAATGAGACGCTATTTACTGCGTATCTCTGCTTCCCATTAATATAAGGAGCAGAGTTCGCAAGCATGATTGTGCGGCTAGTTTTGATCATTCCATAGTGATACGAGCCTTGGGGATTGGGTCTCGGCCCACTTGCAGTCAGGTTCCAACTGAGCAGAAACAATTAACATACGTTTATATGTCAAATAATCAAACACCATGCATCAAAATATGCATGGCAGGCAATATTCTGCTGCAACATTTTTTATAGAAAGAATGTTATGCGAGGAAATGAAACTTGGTTATAGGAGCTGAGCCTTTTCAGGCAACAGGGGATTGATAGGAAATATGGTAGTTCGGCAAGAGGATGGCGTGGTATATGGTCCCTACTATGTTTGGAGTTGACTGAGGTATGTCCAGACTATTGATGGAGCTTTTGGCATGTTAGAAAAATAAGTTTGGGCAGAATGATCTTAATGCTAATTTGTAGCGTGGTTCCTTCTTATTAATTGTAGTACATTTGGAAAAAAACAGAAATCCAGAAGTTTTTCAGGACTGCAAGAAGACGAGTTTGGCTTTACAAGTCATTGAAAATGAAGCCAGAAAAGTTAGATTCTGAAAGAAATTAAGTATTATACACACGCACATACCGAATAGATCTGGCTTGGCTGAGTGACGAAGCAATCTGAGTGGTAGGCCCAATTGGGACAGGACCAGAAACTCCCTTGCTTGAATAGCTGTAGTGAAGAATGGCCGTTGTTGTCAATACCCGAGTGGTGAAGCGTGAAGAAACTACAATGTAGTAATCCTGGACAGGCTGATCAGCTGTGACCAGGACAGAATATGACTGCCCAAGATGAATATCAAGGGAAGTGTAGGTATTTTGGAGCGTGTGAGACCCTTCTACCTCTACCAGCTTCATACTGTGCCCCTGAATTCTGAAATTGATCGAAGTTGTAAGCCCCACATTTGATATCCTGAACCTATACGTCTTACCTGAAAAAAAATGTGGATAGCAATGGGGACAAGGGCAATAGTCACGATAAGTTCCAATGGTTAAGAGAATCTCCAGCTGCCAGAGAGACACAGTAAAGTACATCAATAGATAGATACCTTGATCAACAGTAAATGTGTAACCATTCCAGCCACGACCATTGATGAGAAGCCCATCAGGGTATGGAAGGTTGCGACCGCTGTCCAAGAGTCGTCTCAGTACCTATAAACCAAAGGGATACCACCTTAAATACTAGGCTTACAAGATATGTAAAACAAGAAAGTGGGATAACATCAAGTTTCTGTTATGTTTCCCCTGAACATGCCCATGTTGAGATACTACATAGTGGTTTGTCTTGAACCAGTCCCCAGCCAGTATGGTGAAGTCCCCAGCAGGAGAAGGGAAAGGAACAGGAATCCCTGGGCGGCTCCAGATTCTGAAGCCACCGAAGCCCCCAGCAGCTTTTTGGAATCCAAATGATGGGAAGTAGAAATAGCTACCAATCTGGTCCTTCACTTGGAGAATATAAGTGAAATTCTTTCCTGGTCGGATGGGACAGTTAGTGCCATACACTCCATCTTGCCATGAGTTCCTCCTCTGCTGTATGCCATTCCTGTTTTTAAATGATAACACAAAGTAGACAAACTCAATATCAGTTGCTCAGCATCCATATCAGCTGTCACAAATGTGCACACAATCAACTGCTAAAAAGAAATGGCTCATATGCCATCTTGGCCCAGTTCTTCAATGCAAGTTTACCAAAATAAAGTGGCCGTGAGAAATTATTCGAGCGGTTAATTATCCGGCTTAAAGGTGAGGGGAACTTTTTACACATTACAATATACAACAAATCCATGAGTCCAAAGATAAGCGTGTCTTGGTTTCCTTACAAGTTTAAATTCGCTTAATCACTTTCAGCGTGGAGGCTACCACACCTCTGCAACCGGAAAGACTATGAAGCTTTCCCAGAAGCAAAAAATTGACACATCCAACTGATAAAGATGTCACCTTTCCTTCGTTAAGTAACTAAGAAACATGTCCCGTCTAATCCTTAAATATTCTCATTAAATAATAGATCTGGGCTATCTGACTACGAGTAATAATGGAGCTTAATTAATGATGCTGAACCATCCATATCATAATGCACCCATGACACTCAGGAATAACCCATTTAGTAAATCGGCCAAGATTCAAGACCAGATGTTGACCTGATCTTAAAAGGGTTATGAATCAACTCTAGTTTTATCCATTTTACTCTGAAACATAAGTACACAACCATTGTAATTAATAAAGTAATGCAGAGTAGATGTCAGCATGCACAGATCTTGCATGTGGAAATAGAAATTAGTCATATGATGCCAGCGGCTAAAAGGGAAATTTTTTAATAACATAGATTTTAAATAGCCAATCAATGAGAGAGTCCAGAGGTGTGTTAGTCAGAATACTAACAAGATTCAACCATTTGAAAAGGTAAATGTTAGATGTGACTTAACAAGACCCAGCCCGACAAAAGTGACTGTAAAGGCAAACATTCTTTTCTTAGATTCTTGTACAAAAAACACTCTCCGAAGGAGCCCCAAAAGTTCCCCATATTCACTTTCACTAGAGAGTGTATGTTGGCTAGATTATCCAGTATTTTAAGAAAGAAGGATACGACTCTAAACTGCTATTAGTGAAAGCTTAGAAGGCCTGGGGTAACAAAACTCAGCTCCTTACAGGGTTACTGATAAAATAATACGCTTAAACATTTTGCTCTCCGTTTTCATTTTCTTGCATTCTCCTAGATCTAAAGAACATAAAGTAATGGTAACGGAAATTCGACGCATTTTACCATGAGATGAGGAATGGCTCCCTCAGGTAGTTGAACACATTGATGACCAAGTTATCATTCGTAACAGCGTCGATCTGAGGTCCTGGGAATTGCCCATTTATCAATATTCCCTGCAACATTTCTCTCTATCACCACGCAAACCAAAAATACCGAGAGAGAGAGAGAGAGAGAGAGAGAGCACCTTTCCTTGCTTCCAAACAAGAAAAGAAAAGCATTTTGCAAAGAGCAGCCAAGCAAAGAAACAGAGTTGCAAAGGCAGAGGAAGTAAAATGAACAAGTTGAAGCACCTGTTGCTTAACTCCAAGAGGGTAGATATCACCGTAGGTGACTTTCCACGTGAGGAATCTATACGGGTCTTCACCATTAACGCCATGAACAGCAACAAGAACCAAAGCAGTGAGAAAACAAAGGACCCTGCATCCCCTCATTGTTCTTGTTTCTGTTTCTAATCAGATGGAGCTTTCTGGGTCTCCCAGTACTCACTCCAAATCAGACTAGAAATCTCTCTCTCTCTCTCTATATATCCAGCACTTTCTCGACTTTTTGTTTGGTTGTGCTCTACTTGAGCAGAGCTCAGTTTTGTAGTTTTTTTATTTTTTTGCCAAGCTAAAGAGCAGAGCAAGATGGGCTTGTGAGCTGTCAGATTTAACTCCTTCACGTGCAGGCTGTGTGGTTGTCCTCACTCTCAGAGGCAAGTGAGATTAATGCAGAGATTCTCCCTCGCATCCTTTCTTCCCGCTTGCTGCTATCAGTAAAATTCGGTGGATAATCAGGTGTCGTGTATTTTTGCTATCAATTTATTTGTAATTATTATAATTTTTTTAAAATTTTTATATAAAATAAAATTAATTAATTAATTTTTTAAAATTTTAAAATAAAAATAATATTAAAAAATATATTTTAATAATATTTTATATAATTTTTAATTTTAATCTCAACTCATCTTATAAAATTTTATAATTCTATTGTTACCTTAAAAAAATAAATATATAATTTTATTCATTGATTAATTAAGGACTCTCGATTATACGACTCTAAAGTCTAATCAAGTCCTAGACTCGCAGTCACAAGTCGATAAGGTCAAAGTTCTCAAAGATAAATAATAAATAAATAAAGAAGAGTACAAGGTCATAAAGTTAATTTTGCTCCTTTTCCACATTTCCATTACCTTTAGGAATGTGTTTTTTAAATGGTAAACATGCATTCGATGAGAAGAAAAAAAATTTATATGGAATAATCATACACTTCATGAGAAGAAAAAAAACATAGAAATATCATATTCTCGAGAATTCTAACACTTTTCTTGTTTCCAAACATGAGTATAGTCACATTCTTCGCATTACTCATATATTTTTATTTTTTATTATTTATTTTTTCTTAATAATTAAGGATATTTAAAAAATATTTAAAGAAAATAAAAAAAAAAATCATTTGTACTAGTGTGCCCTTTCTTTGTCCGATTTGTCTTGTAAATCAAAGATGCATGTGAATTACCGGAATGGGGAAAAGGACTTCCTCTTATTGTCCATAATGAGCAATGTGACATGAATTTGTATATATCGTTACTAACATATGGTTTTGTTGTTTTTCTCAAACAAAACAACTAAGAAATAAATTTAGTATGGAGCAGTGTCCAGTAGCGGGGATAGCTCAGTTGGGAGAGCGTCAGACTGAAGATCTGAAGGTCGCGTGTTCGATCCACGCTCAGCGCATTTTGCGTCTTTTTGTGTAGAATTTACCTTTTCTTCCTACAACCTTTTGTTTGCTCCTGTGTCTCTCCAACCCAAAAACACTGCTTCTGTCACTTCTTCATATTGCGGCGGTTCTTCCGTTCGGCAGTCGAATCTCATTGTTTTTTCGTTTCCAATCAAATCTATCTTCGTTTTGTTCGACCCTTAGAACAGTGAACAGAAGCGAGTGTTTCCCAGAGTTCAAGCCTGGTCACCCAAGTTATCTTTCATGTGTTTTCTCTTGATCAAAGACCACAACTTTCAAACTAAGACAGATGAAGCTGAGGACGAGGAAGCAAGCTTTGGGTTTCAGTGGTAAACCCGAAAGCAATCAACGTATTTTGTTAGCCCCATGCCCTCCCTCCTTGGCAGACACAAATTTTGCCAAACGTTTCTCAAGGGGAATGATCGACATACATTTTGATAATCGGCAATGCTGTATTACTGTTGCATTCATTCACTCCCATGGCTTTAACAATTTGGAGAAATTTTTATCTTCAAGCTCAAAATTATGCATTTATGTATGACCATAATAGATAGTTGTTTCCATCCCATTCTAGCCAACCAGCATCATCCGAGTCTTAAAAGAACCATTAAAAAATCTAAAAACAATTAAAAAAAAAAACCCCACCCTATGCAGGGTAGGGTGGTGGAGGGTGGTGAGAGGGAAGGGAGACCCCAGGCAACCCAAGGTGGCTATAGCCCTATAGCCTACCCTCCACGCCGCCATAGCCTCCTCCATTAATCAGTTGAAATAATGGAGTTTAGGCCATTGATCCCACTCTCCTGACATTAATGAACAAGAAACAGCGAGTACAACATGTTGATATTACTTTGGTGGCTCCATAGCTCGTATGTTATAAAGTGGGGTCCATAACAACCCAAAAAAAAAAAAAAAAAAGCAGGGGATCATGAACAGATTTATTCCAAATTAAAAAATAAATTACAAATTTTGTTTTGTTTCCTAACTCACAATGGAGTTGATTAATGATAAAAATTTAAAATTTAAAATTTAAAAAAATTAAAAAAAAAAAAGTTGATTTGTATAACGCCCCATTCTTGGAGGTCTGAAAAGTTAGCTCTTGTAACCTAAAACCATTTCTCATAACATATTTATATACTCCAAATTCTCCATCAAAATACAAATTCATTTATTCAAATCAAGTATATATGTCCTCCACAAGGACAACAAATAAATACTTCAATAAAATAATTTAAAAACTCCATAAGGATTCATAAATATCAACAACTCCAAATACTAAATAGCATAAAATCATAAACCTATTAAATAAGACTCTTCAATAAAAACTCGTACCCTCTGACACTTATTCCTCTATGATCATCAAATCTTACTAAAATTCAATTTCCACCAAAATAAAATATGGACCCACAATCAATATAAAATAAGACTCGAAAATTAATTGGGCTCTTCATACGTATATATCCAAAAATAAAAATTTTAGTAAACAACTTGGTGATGGACTTGGGTGTTACATCCTCCCCCCTCAAAAAATTTTCGTTCTCGAAATTTGCTAGTAGCACAAGCAAAGCCAAATATTTATCCACTACAACCATTCCATGCCTACCCCAATCGTCAATCATATTGTTGAACCTAATTATTCCAAAATTGTCGAACCTAATATTCCAAATTTTAACCCTGCAATATTGTTGATCATATTCTCTCATATTTCCCCTAGCCATACACGTTCGCGCATATTGCAATTTCAAGTCTAAAATATAAACCTCAATAATGCACTTAAAGACCAAATAATATATTTTAAATTCTCCACATAATATAATAACCTCAATAATATAATTAAAAACCTAATAATAATTTTGAACTCTCCACATAATTTATAAACCTCGTACAAATAACAAAACAAACTCTTAAACTATCATATCACCAAAACCATGCTTCCAATGTGCACTCTAACAACTTGTAGTCCTGAACACATTGTATCTCAATCAAGTACATCTAAAAAGAACTAACCTCCACATTTAACTAATCTATACATTTTTTTTTTTAATCACCAGATTGAAATTCACAAATTCTAACAACATTTTTGTAGCCTCTAAAAAATCAATATCACAAGTCTAAACCTCAAGTTCCTAACCAAACTCGTTTTCCAGTAGTCAAGCTGAAATCTAAACCTTAAACCCTGATAGAATCATTTCCCGCAGTCCACAAAATACGCTATTAGAACTGAAATCTCAAATGTCATAAAAAATTTTGCCTCAAAATATGCAAAATCTAAAACCTCAACTTTCGTGGGACACATTCCATAGGTCCACAAGTTCTAAAACCTTACATATCATAAAAAAATCATATTTTGGAGCCTGCAAAATTCTACGACCTTAAATCTCATCAAAATTACTTTTAAAGTATGTACCATCTCTAAACCTCAAATCTCAAAAAATTCAATCCATAAAATCTAAAGAATCTCAAACCTTAATTATCTACATAATCATCTCTTAGTCCTAAAATTTCTACACTTCAAATCCGAAGTTACTTCCTAAACCCATAGATATCTAAAACCTCATATGTTATAGTCTGCAAAACCTCAAACCTGACTTTCGGTCAAACTTATGTCAACTTCAAAATCTAAACCTTAAATCATATCCAAGTCATGTCCTACAGCCTATAGAATAAGCCAATCGAATCTAAAACCTCAAATTCCCAAAACCTCAATCTATAAAGTCTGCAGAATCTCAAATCTCAAATCTCAAATTTCATCAAACTCTTTATTATAGTTTGCAGAATCTCAAACCTGGCTCTGATACCAACTGTAACGTCTGGTTCCCGGAGGTCCAAAGAGTCAGCCCTTGTAACCTAAAATTATCTCTCATAACATATTTATATACTCCAAATTCTCCATCAAAATACAAATCCATTTATCAAACCAAGTATATATGTTCCTCCACCAGGACATAGAATAAATACTTCAATGAAATAATTTAAAAACTCCATAAGGATTCAGAAATATCCATGACTCCAAATACTAAATAACATAAAATCATAAACCTACTAAATAAGACTCTCCAATACAAACTTGTACCATCTGCCACTTATTTCTCTATGATCATCAAATCTTGCTAACACTTCCTACTCTTGACTTGTAGCTGAGGCATCAAAATTATCTGAAAAATATTGTGAAGATAATGGTTGAGTTATCAACAACTTAGAAAGCAAAGAATATATACTAGTAAGTAAACATGAGCATTTTCAGAATTAGGAATGCAGAACAACAAATTTGCTATAGAATGCAGAATCATAAACATTTACTTTCAGAATGCAAATAAAAAAATGTTACCAAAAATATCAAAGTGAAACTTTCAGAAAACATTCTTATTCAAAAATCTTTTGGCATATTAAAATCTGAGACCTCATCTTCATCAATCAGGGCATCACATCAGGACAAATACCATGTTTAACCCTGATTGTGGGGTAATAAACACAATTATAACCCATGGAAAGGCCATATGCCACTATTATTACCCATGGTTAGGCCGTATCCACTGTTATCAACCGTGGTTGAGTCGTATACACTGTTATCACCCGTGGTTGAGTCGTATCCACTATTATCACCTGTGGTTAGGTCGTATCCACTATAATAACCCATAGTTGAGTTGTATGCTACTATTATTACCAATGGCTGGGCCGTAACGGAAATCAAACAAAACATCATAATCAGACTTAATTAGAACACAGAATCAGAATCTCATGCTAAGGTTTTTAGATGCCACAACATATCCAAATAGAGTACTAAAAAAATTCAGATATTTTTACATTTTCATAAACAGTTTCAAAACATTTTCGCATCACATGCACACATTTTCATAAATTTCATATTCCTAATTTTTACATAGTTCAGAAATAGAATACACAAAATTAGCTATTGTCTATACCAATTATGACAGAAAATATTTTCTCTTATACAACTTTCATGCATATGCAGAACACATATATGATGTTGTCTTCAGATTTGTTTTCAAAACAAACATGTATATTTTCAAAATCAACCTCATTTTTTTTTTTTATGCAAAATCTAGTATAAGAAACCCGCTTACCTAGACTTTTTAGCTATTCAAAATTGTTCCACAACAATGCTGAACAAATATCAGTAGTCACCTATAAAATAAACATATAACTTACTTAAATCTCTAATCAAATTCATATTTTGATATTTAAGTCCGAAATACTAAAATAACCTCTCTTTTTTTAAATACTAAAATAATCTATTTTACCTAATTTTCTAGAATTTTCTTAACACTAAAATATCATTATTTCATAAATTTTATCGATATCATTTAACTCTTCCGACTAATACATTAATTCTAAAATATTTCTATAAAATATAATTTCAATACCAATATAAAGCGAGAGTAGGCCTAGTTAAAACATTTTACAAATTTCTACAAACCAGGATACAATTCATATCCAAAAATAAAAATACATTTTGACTTATAACTCAAAAGACATAAGTGTAATTTCATCAAAATTATTCCCACTTCATGCTAAGCTTTACGGGAGAAGCTACAACTTCTTCTTTTTTCACAGTTTGAACCAAACTCTACTAGGCAGGGAAGGGGAGTATGACAGATCCTTATCGAGAGGGCTTCGTGTGGCGGCGGCCTGGGAGTGGCGGCAGCTCATTATGGGGGTGAGAGAGAAAGTGATGGGTGAAAAAGATAGACAGAATGTGGTGTAGTGGCTTGATCTTGGGTGGCTGGTTTGAATTGAACTCGTGGCTTCCTCTTCCATGTGGTGTTCTCAGTGGTTTGAACTCTTCAAGTGGCACCTTTGGTGGACTTAGGTGGAGGCAGGAATATCTATGAAGTAGAGGAGTTGTATTGGCCTTTATTCAGTGATACGTGCATGGGAGTGGAGGAGCTTGGCATGGAGATCTCAGTTTCACGTGGGCTAGGCGGTGCAAACATGGTGGAACTCTACAGGAAGGTGGCAGCTGCTTGGTAGCACAACCAAGACTCATGGTGGGGGAAACGAAGTGCTCTATTTTGATGAGCAAAAACAAGGGCTTTCTTGCATGGGTTGGGGCCGTGTGTGGTGATTTTCGTTTAGTGTTGGTGAGGTCCCTTGGAGGGCTTGCTGTCCAGCTTCATACGTTGTTGATGGTGGTGCATGAGGGTGGTGGATGGTCATGCGAGGGCTGGTGGCTTGGTGCAAAGTGGTTTGTGGAGCTGTGTAGTGGCTAAGCAAGGGATGCTACTGTTTTGTTTGGGCTAGGCAATGGTTGGTGTCTTCCATCATGCATGGGGTCTCATTTGTGGTAGTGGCTATCACACGATAGTTTTGAGTGGGGGGTAGGGCTCATGGTGTGGAGGAGTTTTTGGCAGTAGGGTGGTTCTCAGTTGTTTTTTTTTTTTTTTTGGACAAGGGTAGGAGGCTAGGGGGGCTGTTGCAGCTCTGAAAAACCTTAGGATGAATGAATAGCAGTACGTGCAAGAGGTTGTGCATGAAGTGTATAAATACATGTAGAAACATGCATGTTGTGACTAACGGAAAGAGGCGTGCAAGATGGGGAGTTTTTTTTTATTATTAAACAAACTGCACATTGGGTCTCCCAATTTACAGCAAACGGGCGTGGTACCTAGGGTGACCGAGTAAAGCTCATTTCAAATATTTGAGCCCACGTTTTGGGTAGTATATAAAATTAATAAAAATATATTTTTTCCCTGAATTTTGGGCCTAAACTCATCGTTAAAAATATATATTTGTTCCATAAATTTTCTCGGCCCATAAAATGATTTTCCATCTTACCCAAAAATATTTTAAGGAAATTGTTAAAATAGCAAGCCCATTAAAAAAATCCGATATCCGCCAAAATACAATTTGATCCTGCAATCAATATAAAATAATACTTAAAAATTAATTGAGCTCTTCATACGTATAAATCCAAAAACAAAAATTTTACAAAACAGCTTAGTGCTGAACCCGGGTGTTACAATTTGTGCATAATTAAATAGATTAGTTGAGCAGGTTATACATGTTAGACAAGCATTTATGTTACAAATTAGCAGTTGTTATGTGAGTGGGCAAATAGGGGCATTTTGGGATTAGAGTGATTGAATTAGGCATCTTATGGGCTTGATAAATATGTATTGATTTTAGGCTCAAAGTCACGTGCAAGTAGGTTACACACTAAACAAATTGACACAACCCAACTCAGAACACATATGCTGAGCTGAAACAAAATGGATGATGAAGGGAGAATGAGTAGAAGGTTCTAGATGTCAACAAGGAATGGAGGAAATCTGTTATGCCAGCTGGACAAGAAGATGTACGTCAGAAGGCAGGCCCATTCTGTTGGGGGGAATATATCAGAAGGCAGGGCCATTTTATTGGGATATTCTGCAGTTTTTCAGTTTTCATTTTTTTTCTTCTATTCTCGCTGCCTTTACTTTCTGCTATGGATGTTCTGGATTTTTTATTGGATTTCTATAAAGACCATGGAAAGCTAGGCTCTCAACCTGTGCTACGGGGTTATGGATTCTTTTGTTTCAAACTACAGATTAAAGTAATTTCAGTATGGTAAATTCCATTCTATAGTTTTGCAAGTTGATTTTTTAAAAAAGTAAAACTAGTGACTCTTGTTCTTGTTCTGTTGTTGACGCAAGGCACAGCAGAATCTTGGTAATCTTTTCATGGTTTCTCACGGTTGGTGTTTCATGATAAATTCATTTGCATTCTATATATACTTAGGATTGGTGAAATCTAGGTTTAATTTCTTCATTTTCCGATTGTTAATGCTTGGACTGATTTGAAAATTGAGTAATAGAGTCTGAAGAATTAGTCAGAGTTTGGAATAGGAGGAGACATACTCATAGTTCAAGTGTTTAATACTTTGCTTCATAGGTGTTCATTTTTCTCACTTCTTTTTATTCGACAAGCAACTAGAGAACCACTACTACTTAATTTTCAAACTCTTTCACCCAAAAATCAAAACCATCCTTTTCATTAGTATACACCACATCATTACATAAACATTGTCTTTATTGTTTCTCTCTGTACCTATATAAACAGCTCTTTTACAATCAAAATCCCCACACAAACGCAACTCATTACATTTATGCTCTGCATGAATATCGTTGTTCCTATGAAAATGACCTTGGATTTATCCTCGTATACAACATGACTGCTTCTATGTTTGGAAGTAATGTTTGCAGCTCATCAAGTTTTTGGCGCCATTGTCGAGGATAGCTGGTGTTTATCAGAGCGTTTATTTACTGCTGAGAGGACGTTTATGGTGCTATGAACCTCTTCACAGCTTGGGTGACATATGATCTTTTTCATTTTATTTGTTTACTTTTCAATTTCTTTTATTTTATGCTCTTGTTTGTATGTCTGGATGGACTAGAGATCACACATCTCGGCTAGTTAGGGTAGAATCACTAACATCTTCCAATTTTGCATCAATTTCACTTGAATCATCATTTGACATTCATAGCATCATTGTTGAAAATGAGCATCATGACAGGAAAATGGTAAATCAGAACAGGACAGTTAGAGATTATTTACATCCTATCAGAACTAGCACGCCCTCATGCATAATCCAACTATTGAATGCAAACAACTTTAATTTCAAACCTAGAATGATTCCTTTGATTCCACATTTTCATGTAATGGAATCCGAGAACCCTTATCTGCATATCAAAGAGTTTGAAGAGGTTTGTTCTACATTCATGGACCAGACCTTCACTGAAGAGGTTATTAGACTAAAATTGTTTCCATTTTCCTTGAAAGACATAGTTAAAACATGGTTGGATTCATTAAGACCTAGATCCATAGGCACATGGCAGGAAATGCAAACTGAATTTTTGAAAAAATTCTTTCCAATACACAGGACAAATGCACTTAAAAAATAGATTATGAATTTTACCCACAAAGATCCTGAAACTTTTTATCAAAGCTAGGTAAAGGTTCAATGATATTTTAAATACTTGTCCTCACCATAGTTATGAAGATTGGCGTGTGGTCAATTTCTTTTATGAAAGCTTGACACCCAAAATGCGCCAATTTGTAAAGACCATGTGCAATTGAGAGTTTTCCAACAAAGAACTTGAAGAAGCATTTGACTATTTTTATTACTTAGCTGAAAATGATGAATCTTCGGACATTGCTGATATGTATGATATGTCTAGGCATGTTGAGTCTTGTCATGGTAAATACACTTTAAAAAAAGATGATGATTTGCGTGCTAAGTTAACTTTGTTATCTAGAAAAATGGAAGCAATGGAGTTGAAAAAAGTGAATGAAGTGTATGTTGTCCCTAAAATCTCTTAGAAGTGTGGCATATGTGAGGATCATGGGCATTCAACTAATGAATGTCCCACGATCCCACCTTTCAAAGAAGTGTTATTAGACCAATCTAATGTTATAAACATGGTACCTAAACCATATTCTGATCTCTACTTTAACACTTACAATTCAGGATGGAGAAGCCACCCAAATTTCAATTAAAAAAGTTACCAGAGTGCAGCTCCAACAACCTTAGCTCTAGAACCCTTTCAACTTACAAAACAGGCACCTTTAATGCAAAAAGGGGGACTTGAGGTTACGATTCAACAAATGGCAACTACTTTGCAACAGTTCATGCAAGGGCAAGCAATAATCAACAACCAGAATTCTCAAGCAATAAATGACATCCGAAACACACTTACAAAGATGACCACTGCGCTAAGCTCCCAAGAGAAAGGAAAATTTCCTACACAACCACAACCAAATCCACAAGGTCAGCTAGCTCAAGAAACAACTGAGAGTTCAAACATCAGACAAGCTAAGGCTATTACTACTTTAAGAAATGGTAGAGTAGTAAACATTCTAGCTCAAGGTCCAGACAAGGCTGGTAAGGTCTCTAAACTTGCTCAAAATGAGGTTGAATAGAGTGAAACCAAAGCAAAAAATTCATGCCCTGTACCTGCACCTTTCTCTTAATGGTTGGCCCCTCAACATAAAGACAAACACCAATCTAAAATTTTAGAAATATTCAAACAAGTTAAGATTAACATCCATTTGCTAGATGCTATTCAACAAATTCCTACCTATGCTAAATTTCTAAAGTATTTATGTACTGTTCAAAGGAAATTAAATGAACAATACTCCCATCAAATTATAAAGATCCAGGTTCACCTACAATTGCTTGTGTTAGAGGAAGTTCAAAAATTGGTCAGGCATTATTGGATCTTGGTTCAAGTATGAATTTACTGCCTTATAATGTATATGAACAGCTTGGTTTGGGGGCATTGAAACCAACTCCAATCATTTTACAACTAGCTGACAGATCGATTAAGATGCCAATAGGGGTTGTTGAAGATGTTTTAGTTCAAGTAGATAAATTTTTTTACCCCGTAGATTTTGTAGTATTAGATGTTCACTTGACACCAAAATCCTCTTTTCAAGCACCTATGATTCTTGGCAGACCTTTTCTTGCTACTTCAAATGCTTTGATCAATTGCAGGAATGGTATTTTAAAATTGAGTTTTGGGAACATACCCCTAGAACTAAACATTTTTAATATTTGTAGGCAACCTCAAGATTTGGAAGATATACAAGAAGTCAATTTGTTGAAAAATTTCCTTGAGGAATAGACCTATTTGGCATATCAGCGCACCAGCCTGCAATTTGAATTAGAAGCTATTTGTGACCTCATTGACACATCCACTGATGATCCTTCTATTTTTCTGACAGAAAGTAAATCTGAAGCTAAATGGAGGCCTAAAGTTGAGCAGCTCCCACCATTGACAACAAGTTTGAAGCCTTCAGCAAATGAAATTCCAAGATTAGACCTGAAACCATTACCTTCAAACTTAAAGTATGCATTTTTGGGGCTTGACAACACATTTCCAGTGGTAATTTCAACCCAGCTTACTCATGACCAAGAAGGTCAACTAATGGAAGTCTTGACATTAATGAACAAGAAACATCGAGTACAATATGTCTATATTGCTTTGGTGGCTCCATAACTCGTATGCTACAAAGTGGGGTGTCCATAACAATTCAAAAAAATAAGAAAAAGAAAAGCAGGGAATCATGAACAGACTTATTCCAGATTAAAAAAACAAATTACAAATTTTGTTTTGTTTTCTAACTCACAATGGAGTCATTAAAGGAATATACAACAAAATATTGAAAGCTATATATAAAAGAACACCCCTTGTTCGCCAGCTGTAGAAGGGGAAGAATCTTAGACTGTCTGCTACACCACTTAGTTGTGTCGAGTTCACCACCTGTCTTTTCTTGTTGGTTACCTTCTTACTGTACACAAATTTTAATACAGTTTAATTTGAGAAGAACACAACGCAGCTTTTGTCAAAATAAAGGCAAGTTTAATTGAAAATTAATACCAAAAATTTGCATTTTGTACTTTTTATATTCATGGGAGGAGAGAAGTGCAATGAAGTTATTAACTTGTGATGAAAAGGGTATGATGAACTAAAACTACGAGTGTCAAATCGTGTTAACGGGTCATGTTCGTATCATGTTAAGGCATGTATATTATACTATATAGGTCAACTCGAATACGACACATTAAACTTATCGTGTCAAAATCTCAAACCCTAACACGACCTATTAATATAACGGGTTGACATGACACAACCCGTTTTGACCTGTTAATAAAAACTACGAAATAGATTAACACGACCCGATCCGATCTGTTTCAACCTGTTTATGTAAATTTATTGAATAGATCCAAAACTAACCCGTTTGACCTGATTAAGTTTAGCATAATTTTATATAAATATTAAAATCACAATATCTTTAAAAAAAATATATAAATCTAACTATAAGTCCAAAATTACAATTCAAACAATAAAATATCAAAATTAAAATTTCAACAATTTTATTTTTAAATATAAAGGTATAATTGTAACTTTAATTTTCTTAACGAGTCATAATATGTCAAAATGAGTTGACCCGTTATAAACTCATTAAGTAATTGTGTACAAACGGGTCAATCTATTTTGACTTGAACCCGTTAAGATTAAACCTAAACTCGCTATTATTGTATCCTATTCGTGTTGATTAACAAGTTGTATCAGATATTACCACCTCTAATTAAACAATAAGTACTATTTCTCACCTTCCTGGAAATATACAGCTCCCATGACCTGCAAATAAATTCCCCACAAGGGAAGGAAAAGTAATAAAAAAAAGAAAAAAAAGGAAAGATTATATTCATATATAAATTACAAAATCAATCAGGAGAAAATGTACTAATGTGTGGAGCCCATTTGGCCTAAGGCAATCTCTAGTAGATAGATACGAGTCAATAATGCATGCTCATGTAATGGAATCCTGTCTGCAGTGATACATATGGCAAGAAAGCAGTCATTCAGACTGCGACTGTTGGCCAGGACAACATTTCCGGAACCTTTTGGATTGCCACTGTGCCAGGGTACAATGGAATTCACAGAGGAATCAATTAGCTTCGTTGAGATGAGATAAGTGAAAAATTAAAAAATTAAATAAAATATTATTATAAAATATTTTTTAATATTATATTTATTTTGAGATTTGAAAAAGTTGAATTGTTTATTTTATTTTATATAAAAATTTGAAAAAATTGTAATGATGAGACAAAAGATTTTTAAAATTTTTAAAATTTGACCTTAAAAACAAACAAGGTATTAATGTGCAGGAGAGAAAATCGTTGTTCACGGTTTCAATTAGGAAATGCAATTATCAAGGCCTTTTTTCCCACATTCCAATCACATAAGGAGACAACCGTGCCTCAGCCAGGTGGGTCCACACATCACTCGCTCACCTGAGTTATCAGAGTGATTGATGACTTTTGACCGGTGAGTTCTCCGTGATTGAAGCCGTGGAGTTTGTGATGTTGTCTGTTTTACTCCATTGGAATGGAATTGGCCAATAAAGCAACCAAAACTATAACTCCAATAAAGCAATCAAAACTACAAGTTTTGTTTTTTTCAAGGTTTTTACTAAACTAGACAATGAGACAATTAGCCACGAATGACACCTAGGTGACAGCAGAACGAGTCGAATTGCAGCAGGAAATCACAGATTATAGAAAGAAGAACAGTGGCTGGCTTATTACATTGAATCCAAAGACTATCTCAAACACCCAAGTTGTATGAAATCCATATATGATTAAAAACTTACTTGGGTCAGTGGTGGTGACCATGGCCACACCCTTGAAGTCACAAGAACCAGCAGACTTCCCTTCCATCTGATAATAGCTATCAAACGCATAAGAAGCGTGACCCTTTACAGTGTTAGGCTGGTAGCAATCCTCCCCTGGCTGAATCTCCGAGCAATTCGCCCGCCCCGGTCCGCACGCCCAATCCAAAGCCGCCTGCAGCGTCTTCGGCTCCATTCCATCCATTGCCACACAGTACGTCTGGTTCGTCGTGTCGTTGGCCAGAAAAGACCCACTTCCCGAAACGTGAAGCAAGTACACCGGGGTGGAATTCGCATAAAACAACCCCCAATTCGCCTCCGAAACCGGCGGGGACCTCAGGTCTTCATTGAACAACTCGTATATATACACACTGGAAGTGATCTCCGGGTGCAAAGGGGTTCCTTTACGGTCAAGAATATGCCTGATCAGGTTCGAATTATATGTATCAGCATTCTCAACTGTGGCATAAGGCTCTTTAGAATCACCCTTTGAAGGCCAACCGCTCTCGGTGACGAGGACCTGAACGTCAGTGACATTGAGGTTCTTCATTGAGAAATAGGCCGCGTCAATCATGGCATCCAGCACGTTGGTATAGTGAAGCAGAGTATTTGGATCAACCATTTCTTTAGCGGCTGTCAAGGGTTTAAACAGAGAATTGTCCAGTGGAACCACACCTTTGTTCTGCATAAACACATAGTAAGGATAAAGGTTCATCATCAAAGGGGACCCAGTTCTTGAAAGGAACTGAAGCAGAGGAAGGATAGCAGAGCTCAAGCTCTGGTTAAAAAAAGCTTGCGAAGGTGGGAAAGGATCAAGAACTATCGAGGCGGCGTGTGGGCTCGAAATCTTGATCCTGGTGTGAAGGTTTGCCGCGACTAAAGCGCTGTAGAGGGACTCTATGGCCGGAAGAAGGAGAGGAGCTGAGGAGTGCACGGTGGTCAAGACCTCGTCGCCGACAGCAATGGCGGAGATGAGGGTATCTGGAAAGAAACTGACGACATTTCGGCCGACCCAGGCGGCGGCGGTGGCATTGGAGGAGCCAATAGCGAGGAGCTGATTGTTGGGGACGCTGATGACAACGCGGATGTTGGTGTGAGCCAGAGCCTTGAGGAGGTCAGGGTAGGCATCGTAGAGGCGGACGTGGCTGATCTTTTGGAGTTGGAGGAAAGATACAATGGCTGAAGGTGACGGTAGATTTGAAACATCAGTACCAATGTTCACACCCACGAAGGGTTCGGTGCCTCTGCCTTGTGCCTTCTGCTGCTGCTTGATTCGTTGGAATCCTACTGGTTTAGCTGCAACACAGAACGTAAAGAACTGAAGATAAATGTACAAAATTGGTGGTTCTTCTTTATTTTTCAGTTGTGTTTATTTACCTCGGGAGACTGGGGAAAGTATTGTCAAGATGGAGAAGATGGTGAGGAGGGTGATCTTAGAGACTGCCATTATGGAAGAGAAGCTTCAGCTTTACTTCCTCACCCACTGCTGCTGGTTCAGTTATAGATCCTTGCATTATCTTCAAAAGACTTCGTTCTTTCTTTCTTTCTTTCTTTGTGTCTTGGATTCTTTTGTTTGACTGTGGTTTCATTTGGCGTCTAGAGAGAGGTCTGAAGTCTGACAGATCCCGAGAGATCTACAGTGTGAAGGAAGGAAAGTGAAGACATTACTCAAAGGAGGCAGTGCTGGTTTGGGTTCTCTCAACTTTTTGGTTTCCCTAAAGATGTCCGACAGTTTTAACGACACTTATTTCTTTTTGATTGAATTCCTAGGAATAACCTCATGAACTGTGGCCGAAAGTTAGTAACATGTGGCATAGGAGCTGAGCTGAGCAGCGCAGCACCATTTTTCAAACCCCACGAAGGCATTCCAATTTCCAAATTCTAAGGTTTGAAGGCTAGAAATTGATGTCAATTTATTGAACATCTATTCAGGTAACATTAAATGCTTAATAAATATCATAAAACTTACTTTATATATCTATCTCTTTCACTCTAAACTTTAAAGTTCGGACATAACTATAAAGAATCTAAATCGGCATAAACCTTCGACTTTCAAAGTTGGAATAGGTATATATTTGATTTGTAGGAAAAAGTTATAATATAAAGAAGATCATACAATGTAAACAAGGTAAAAGATGTATTTTCTATGCCAACTTACAAACATTTTTTTAAAATAATAATTAATTAATTAATTATAACCTCCCTCAATTCATTTCATCATGACCATTGAACCGCTTTTAGTTCATGAGTGGGCATGAATAAGTAGAGTTGCTCAACGGTCAACACCATTTTGACAAAGAGCAATTTAGAGGACAGAAAAAACACAAGTATACTTTCATTTTGCACAAGAATAAAAAAAAAAAAA
>QEOT01006744.1:28340-68109 GCA_003123785.1 Pterocarya stenoptera
ATGATTTTACAATAAAAATAATCTTATAATTTGACATATCACAATCAAATACCGTTAATTTATAAATTTATTTTTATAAAATTACTTGTTTGTAACTAAAATATTCCTTAATAGTATCTACTGTACAAAAACTGAGACAGATACGAAGCATCAAGAGTTGTACTAAAATTAAGATGCATGAAGACACTGCCAGCCAGCAGCATACAAAATCCAGAGTAGCTGAGGTAACATAACCTGCAACCGGTCACGAGCATAAATAGGGCTAAATGAAAATGTGGGTCAGTTCTCAGTACTCCCTACAGGCAGTACTCATGTCAAATAAGAAAGGTTTGAATTTTTTTCTTTAGCTAAAGGCTGAGCATGATAGGCAATAAATTAAAGGGCCCCTTGATTGGAAGAATATTTTGAGCATAATTGCACACACAACCATCTATCTTAATTAATAAATAGAAATATTTTAATTATAAAGAAATTTTACAAAAATAAACATTCAAACTCACCAAATTATTTTAATTTAAAATTTTATTTTTGTGTGATATCTTTGTCGGTAGAATTTCTCATTAATAAATTAACATGTCGCGAGAGATTTTTTGTAATCAATTTTGGTAATACAAAGTTCAAAACTTAATGAGTTTAAGGTGGGTGGCTACTAAGAATGGAGCCTCTAATATGCTGCTCAACCACTTCAACAGCCACCAGGTTGCTTAACTGCACTATCACTGCGATTGCAACTTCAAAATACGAATGCTTTTTTCAGAAGAAAATTTAACTTGAAGTAACAGTTTCGGGAGTGTTGAGTTTAATTTTTTCCTCATAAAAAGTTATAATTAGTGAAAGAGAAACTCGTGTTGCGACTACCTGGGGGAACCCCGAGTAACCAGCGTCCACGTTGAAACAAATCGCAGCATTTCCTCCCTGAAGAATTGAATTTCCTGCCTCCCGAAGAGTTGCTCCCAACATCTTCAACCCGTAAGAAAACGAAAGTCCCTCCCGAAGAACAGACGACAACAATGATGCAGCTTCCTCATTTGGAGGTTCTTCTTCTCATCTTCTTCTTCGCATGTCCTAAACCTCCCTTAACCTACTATGGTTCCTATATCGTCTTCCTCAGACCCATTTCCCAATTCCATCTTGTAGATCCAGAGCATTCGTTATCTCCAGACCCTATAATCAACACCTGGAAACTCATGGACAGCCAGTTTCTTCGATTTTTGACCCCCCAATCGCCATCCCAAACAAACCCAATTCGTACAAGCTATTATTTAGACCGATAATACATAAAATGGAAAGGAATGAGCTATTGAGTAATGTTGCCTCTCCCTTTCTCTAATCTATGTTGTTTGGGACTCTATAAGGACACTTTGTTAGGAGGTCGAATTCAAACACAAATGGCCAAAAAAACTCTAGAAATTGAGACTATTTTGTTGGACTCCATGGTAGCATAGAAGTGTGAGGCAAAAATTTTGTTGGATTCAAAGTTCAAAGTGACATACGTTGTATATTTTTTGTTTAAGCCTTCATTGTCTTCTCTTCTTCATCCATGATCTTCTTTCATTTATAAGTAAAAGAGGCTCTATTATTTGGTCATGCACAATACTCGAATCTCCTCAGCCTTCAACCCTCAAAATCACGTAGCTGTCAACTTCCAAGCATCTTTGAGAGGCCCAATTTGCAAGCAAACTTCTCTTCTTGAAATTCTAAGCACATCCGTTTCCCTTTTTTTTTTTAATATATCAATTGTGAAGGCTGAAGTTGGTTTCCTTTTTCTATTTCTTGGTAGAGAAATGCTTCAAAGTCCTACGAAATCTAGGTTGTGGCCTCACACGAACTGTTTCAATGTTCTAAATGTTATTTAAGCAGTTCAACACAGATTTCGTGATTAGCCCTTGCTTTAGAACATTGAAGCACTTAACCTGGCCTCCCACTAATTTCTTAAGGGTCCAACAATGACTCTGCTTTACATTCGAAATGTTGTTTGCTTCAAAGAAGCATCTGGTCTGGAACTTGATGGAAGAAGGTTGTACTTTGGCCTCTCTTTGTTTTTTCCTATTTCCTTTTTTGCTTTCTATTTCTCTTCCACGTAAGCTTTGCCACATATAGCCGGTTGCACCCTGTTTGCGCATGCCGGTTGTATGTAGCAGTTTCGATTTTCTTGTCCACGTAAAATTATGTTTACAATTTTTTTTTTTTTTTGTGGAAAATTCTTAAATAATAAAGTTCTACTATATATAGTCACTTTTACGTACTCCTTACGCATTTCATACACACTCCACTAATTTGATTGATCAAAGTAATTATTTTATATTAAAAAAAGTAACGCATCAATCACATTAGTAGAGTGTCAAGTGCGCAAAGAACGCAAAAGTGACTACATAGAATTTTTGTTTACCTATTTCCCTTTGCAAGTAGAATAATGATATATGTTATTACAGAATGAAGTTGGAAGATCTTGGAAATGAAATTTGTTTGTATTGATTGAAAAAATTGTTTCAAACAATTACAAAGACAGCTTTTTATAGATCAAGAAAGCTAACTAAAGGTTAACTAACCTAACTAGCTCATAGTTGAGTTAGTATGATGACGTATGCAAAGTATATAAATTGTGCTATTATATAAAGGGATTACAATCTTAATAAGCCCCTTCAAGATGATTGAGTGTATGCTTAAATACACCCATCTTGGACATCAAAGAACAAAAAAGATCAAATACAAGTAGCTTATCAAGGAGATCAGCAACTTGATTTTCAAATTCAATGTGCAAAGTACAAATGATACCTTCTTGAACTTTGTCTCGAATAAGATGATAATCTAATTCTATATTTTGTTCTCTCGTAAAATACAGGATTAGCAGCAATATGAAGGGATGCTTGATTGTCACAAAAAAAGTAAGACAGCTTTATCATGATCAACAAACAAGTCTTGAATCAAATAAAGAATCCAAGTGGATTCACATACAGCTAAAGTCATGGATTTATATTCAGTTTTAGCAGATGATCTAGATACAACATGTTGTTTCTTTGATTTTCAGGAAATCAAAGAGTCACCAAGAAACATACATTGACTTGAAACAGAGCGTCTAGTATCAGGGAAATTGGCCCAATCCGAATCTATAAATGCCTTTGGATGTAAAGGAGATAAAGTTGAAAAAATGATTTCTTGACTAGAGAACCTTTGAGGTGTCGTAAAATTCTACAAGCAACTTGAAGTTCAGGAACAATGAGGGAAATCCAAAAACTGACTGAGATGATGTACAGAGAAAATAATGTCAGATATGGTGAGTGTTAAATATAATAATCAACCAATCAACCTTCAATAAAAAGGATTCTCAAGTAAAATACCATCAGACTTGCAAAGCATGAAATGAGAATCTATAGGAGTAGACATTGGTTTAGAGCTGAGAGAGCCAGTATTAGAAAGAATTTGTAAGGCATATTTTCTCTAGCAAATATAAATTATTTTCTTGGATGGGAACTATCTAATTCCCTGAAAATACTTGAGCTACACTAAATCCTTAACTTTAAATTCTGCATGAAGTTATTGCTTAAGAGCAGTGACTGAATCTAACATATTACAAAAATGTTTAAGTGGCAACTTTCCTTTTTTGTTTTATTATTATTATTATTATTATTGAAAAGGAGGGTGGCACCTTCGAAACTTTATTAAATAATCTTCAGTTTTAAAGGAGGGAAACCATGATAACAACGCAAAACTAACTTATTAAAAAATAATACAATAAGCATGACCATCAAACCTCAAATAAACCTATACACATTATCAAACTAATACTGAAGCTGAGGAAGACACAAATTTTCAATTTTCAAATATCCTCTTAATAGCTAAGGAATATCCTCATAAACCTCCCAATGAGCTGACAATCCTCCTGTACCTATTTTTGCAAGATAATCCGCTGAAGAGTTTCCTTTCCGATATATATGTTGAAACTGCACATTCATCACACTCAAAAAATTTTGAATTTCATCCCAAAAATCTTTCAAATACCATACCGAGTATCTCTTATCAAACAGTCATTTCATATCTAACATAGGATCCATCTTAGTATCAATATTAAGAAAATCAAAGGATTTTGCAAACCTCAAACCATGCAATAATCCTAATAATTTCACTTTATTATTTGTACCTTCGCCAAAATGATTAGAAAAAGCAACAAAAATTTTTTCTATGATGATCACGAAAAACTCCACCACCGCCCATGACACCTAGGTTGCCAATACAACCTCCATCTATATTTACTTTTATTCGGCCAGTAGTTGGAGGATACCATTGAACTAACAAATGCAACTTAGAAGGCACTTGCTTGAATGGCACCGCTAGCAAAGTCAGAAACTCTTGATCACGACACGTTAACACCTCCTATTCTTTGATTTTTTGCGCAAACCAACCAATGTAGCGTCTTACTCTAGCCCAAACCGATTGCACTAGTTCACACAACTCTTCCATTCTAGCTTTACGTCTTCTATTCCACAAACATCATATAACAATACATGGTAAGATGCCAAATAACGAGCCAACTTTTGAAGAGTTTTTTGCTTTATGAAACCAACATTCCACTGTATCACGTCATCCCCTTTCCTCTCATGGACAGCAAACCCGCACAATTAAAGGCTTTTTCCCAAATCATTTCGGCAAACTCACCTTTTGCCATGACATGATTTAAATCCTCATACTCCCCTAAGTCACAACAGTTGCATCTCAAGACAATAGAAATTTCTAATTTTCAAACATTATAATCCAGACTCTTAACGCATTTAGAAATGCTTTTCATACCATCCCCAAATTTTTTTTTTAGTAGAGAAGTATGCCACACCCACTTAGAACATACAACCACATGATCTAGAATTCTCAAACAAGACCAAGCACTCTTTGTTGTAAACTTCCCTTCAATATTTTTAGTGCACATCAAAATATCCTCACCTCCCTTATATTGTGCCAAATTTTGCATAATAAACTTATCAGCACCAACCAGCCAAGAAAGCAAAGCAACGTCCCCATCATTTTCAAGTTTGCATTCCTGAATCAAAATCTTTGGAAATGGGCACACCTTATTGGTTAGAGGTCCCTCATCGGACTATTTATCATACCAAAAGGAAATTCTCATCCCTTGTTTTCTAAGGAGAATAATTTAAACACCTTGTTTATACTCTACCACAAAAAATTTCTTGGTTAGTGGCAACTTTCCTTGTTTATTCATTAGGAGTCCAAAAAATGTTACAATAATGTGTAGTGTAAACTGTATCACAAAGTGATGATATGAGCCTAACCCCATTTTTTTTTCTTTTTTAATATTTTGCTTGGTTAGACGAGAAAATCCGATATCATGAATTGTTTGATACCATCGGGAGCCCTAATGTCTTCCACTGAAGCACAAGATGAACACTAAACTTCCAAAATTGCATATTACAAGCGACTCTTACACCAATAACAACAAAAAAATAAAAATGAAAACGGATACCAACAATATACAAAGACACTACTCTCCTAATACTATTGGCACGTAATGAGTACCACTTTTGCTGCGATGGAAAAAGCAAAACTTATTTTTACCTTCCCCCCTAAAACGTACCTACACGTGAAAATGAACTTAAAAAGTCTTGATCGACTTTTTTAACACATTCCATCACCGAAGAGCATTGACAAAAGCCATCAAGGATTCAACGTCCCTCTTCTCGGAAGGATACTTTATTGGCCGACAAGAACCTTTGGGGAAGCAAAGTATTGTGGGGAAGCTTCCTAGTTGCAGTTCTCGCTGGGCATACTCCTTATGCTCCCCGTCTGCCCTGAACTTTCCCACCTTCACCCCCGTCCCTGCTAATTTCTCAGCCAACTCAACGTATGAGGCTTCCATTGCCTGTTCACAATCCACACAAAAAATCCGATGATCAGAGTAGTTCAGAAAACGTCGGAAACAGTAAATTCAGAAATTTCTGTGAAATTATTTACCTGGCAGAAGGGGCACCATGGTGCATAGAGCACAACAATCCATGGTTCTTTCCGTTTCTCCAATCTTGCCAAATTCTCTATCCCATTTCTGCTCAAGTTAACCAGATTCTCGCTGTTGAAAATGTCAGGAACTGTGGCAGTTCCATTTGCATGGGCTGCTCCATTTTCAATTCCATTTAGTTGAGCTGTGTTTTCTTCCTTGATATTTCCTTTGTGGAGGCCACACTCCTTAGCCTTGGCATCCTCCCACCACCATCTTCCCTCCCTCTCATGCTGCCCTGGTAAGACCGCCCTTGTGCATGGCTCACAACCGATTGAGATGTATCCTTGTGAGTGCAATGAATTCACAGGCACATTCATGGTACGGAGAAAGTTCCATACGTCTTGACCCTGAACGTTTGCCACTGGATTCCACTTTACCAAGCTGCCAATCCCGCCATCCATCCCCTCAAACACTGGGTCCACTTGGACAATTGGAATCTCAGACCTAGTACCTGGAGATTGATCTTTTCGTTGGCCTGTGATCCAGGCACGAAGCCCCTTAAGGGCCCTCCTCAGGGGCCTTACCTTCCTCACGCGGCAACACTCCTGGTGCCCATCCTCATAGAAAGAAAACAAACCCTTGTTCCTTACTAATGCCTGCACTTCAACAGCGTCAGGAAACATGTATTCAATGCGGATGCCATAATGCTTCTCCACTTGGTCAAAGAATTGGTAAGTTTCTGGGTTTAGCCTCCCAGTGTCCAGGCTGAAGACTCTATACGGTCTACCGGTTAGATGTGCATACTCAATCAGAGCAACATCTTCAGCACCACTGAAAAAAAAAATAGACTTGTTACTAAGCCGGTCGCCTCCATGGGCAAAAGGTCAAATCCACAAATCTACCCAGAGAATGGTCTTATAAAGACAAGGATTAGATATAGGTCTAAAACCTGAGACGCAACCTACGAACAAAATCAAGCCACAAGATTGGAGAGAATCCTAGTAGAATTACAGATTTCAATATGGCCGCAACAAGCAACTTTCATGAGCCCCTCAATCAATTTTATAATGATTACTTTCTGTTTATTTATTCCCCATAAACCCGCTTCATCACCATTTGAATCAGCGAGAATTTGTGGAAAGATTAAGATTATGTTTGGAAGATGAGATGAGAATTTTGTGTTTTGTTTTAAAATTTAAAATATTATTTTTTAGTTTTGAGATTTGAAAAAATTGAATTAGAATTTGAAAAAGTTATATTGGGATTTGAAAAAGTTGAATTATTTATTATATTTTGTTTGGGGATTTGAAAAAGTATAAAGATGAGATGAGATGAAGATAAAAATTTTGAGTGAGATAACTTTTCCAAACATAACCTAAATGGTGCGTGCTAGAATTTATGAAATTCCGTGATCACAGGGTTCTAGAAACTCTAGTTAGTATTTTGAATAAAAAATGTATGTTTACCACATCAGTATGTAACTTTGCGAATTATTACGGTATATATTCTTAGAAAACAATGAGTATTTGTCAACATAGTGGCACCTTTTAAATTTCCCCCTCAACCTCTGGTATTATATCACACATTATATTCAATTATCCCCTCCACACAAAACGGACATGCGTTACGATAATCTCGCATATTCAGCAATACATTCACATTCAGCTGGATATGGTAATCGAATAACCCATTGTAGACCACTAACTAAAAAGTCGTTAATTTGAATTGAATAGTAACAATTAGAGAAAAAGAAAGCTACCTGAACGCAATTGCAATGTCGTTGCCGAACTTCTCAAGGGCGTTGTCGATAATCTCTAGAGGGGAAGCATTTTCAAGCTCTTTAGCTAATCGCTCATAGTCCTCCACCTCTACCTTCTCCACCACTTCTGCACGATTCAAATACAAAACCGAAACAATGAGTTTCTGTACAAACCACCATTATGATTACTTTAATCATCAATTGATAGCCGCTGACGCACAAACTTACCAGGGGCAGCAATCGTTGCCGCAAGAGGGACAATCGAGTCATTCCGTTTAGGTTCGGCGTTGACCGGCTTGACCGAGCACCGTCTTTGGGAGAAGTTCACAGCTCGGGATAGAGAATGAGTGCGGTCCCGATCCAATAGTCGGAACGAACCGATTTGTGGAGCTGAAAATCCAAACACAAAAAAAAAAAACGAGAGTTCAGTTACAGATAACGAGAAACCCAAATGCAACGTAACCGAACAAAATCTAACGGCCTTGGAGATTCAGGAAAATAAAAGGAAATGAAATTGAATTATAGTAAAATCACCTTTGAGCTCAGAAGAAGAAGAGTAAAATGGGAAGCTAGAACCAGAAACTGCGGTGGATGCAGAAGAAGAAGAAGAAGCAAAAGCGAGCGCCATCTCTGAATTCTCTCTATCTCTCTCTCTGTTTTCGACCTGTTCTCGTCGGACGTCGAAATTCAGGATTAAATAAGAACCTGAGAAGAGGGCGCCCTTTCTAGGTTCATTGAACCTAGACGGAAATCCGTACTGCAGCAGCCTCTGTCCTCGTGCTTACGTGGCGTATTTTCATTGGGTTGAGCCCTACCGCGTCGCTCAGCGATTTCGTCACGTCGCGAGCCCAGTTAGACCCCTTGGTTGAGCATCGGGTCACGCCTCTCTCTCCCTCCCTCCCTCCCTCATCTCTATTAATGACGTGGTCAACTTCGGAGAGCTTCTTGCCGCTTTCCTCCGTCACGCATAATTATTTGTTAATGACCTGATTACATGGAAAATCCTGGACCCTACACGTGGATTTTGTTCAAGTCCAGATCTTCCCGAGTTAAAGTCCACATGTTGGATCCTCTTTATTAGCCTCCCATTTTTATATGGCTCATAAAGGAGATGGAAATATGCGATTTTGGAAGGACATGAAAGGATCGAGAATTTCTTAGAAGGGTTTTGATTATATATTCATTATTACAACTATATATCATGCTAAAATAAAATATGTTTTAGAGTTATGCTACAAATTAATAATTGTTCACATCACATACTCACACCTATAATTTTTTTTATAGGATATGATGATATTTTTTATAGAATGTTGGAGTATTTTTCATAAGGTGTGGGCTGTAGAATGATGAATAATAGTTGATAAAAAAGCTTTTTCTATGTTTTATAACGTGAGAATTGAAATGTTGTAACATGTGTAACAACTTTTTCGAGAGCTTAATATCATCATTTATTTTAAATATTTTACATGTTATAAATGATCTTCAAGATTTCCTTTTATATGTATGGGATGATCGATAATATAAAGATGTGATACATGAATTAAAATGATCATATTGCATTGATAAATTTGAGAACTCAAAGAATTGATACATAGAGATGTAACAACTCTAATAAATATGTATGCATTTTACAGCATGATGATAATTGTTGGATTTATAAGAATGATTAAATTATTAACAAGTGAAATTAAAGGTTGAAACACCTTAGTATTAGCAGTAAATTAATGAGCAAATCTATATATGTTGTATATATATATATATTTCTTTTATTTTAGATTTTAAAATTCAAACAGTAATTTTAGGAGTTGTGATATGATGTAAGCATAAAGATACATGTTATTCTAGAAAATAAAATAAAATAAAAGAGAGGGAAAGAGATAGATCTTGTATTAAAAAAAAAAAAAAAGAGAGAGAGAGGAGATCAAGTTTAATATTTGGACAATGTTAGGCCGCCCAACTAGGGTTAGTTTGGGTAGTGGAAAGAATACTTCATTATTATTTATTATTTTATTATTTTTTATATATACTTTTTATTATTATTCGTTACTATTCAATATTCTATCATTATTTTTTATTATTATTCAAATAATATTTGAAATCACCTTAATACCCAAACTTAACCTTAGTATATTTAAAACTTTTTTTTCATTTTCTTCTAAATATTTTTTAACATATTTAATCATTAAAAAAATACATTATAACTTCACTTATAATCATTTTCTTCACCATTAAATAATAATAAAAATAAAATAAAATAACCGAGCGATCATATAGAAGAGTACAGGTTGGGCGGCTGACCACGCATATCCGAACATGACCTGACCACGCATCATAATCATTAGTTTATTATAAAAATAAAAATAAAAAGCTGTGAGAGAACACCCATGTGATCATTCGAATCATACATGATATTCAAAAGAACTTTACACGGCTTATTTTATTCAAAAGAACATCATAAACCCTTTTTTTTCTTTGCTCTATTTCTTCATTTATTAGCTACTTTCTTCGTTCAATAACCAGAATTTATTTCCCAATAAACAACATATATTACGCATTCATTTCATTCCTATATATTGTTGATGTGATATTATTTATCAGGTTTTAAATTTTTTATTTTAAAAAAGAAATATTTATTTAATAAATAATATTACAAAAACATAATACAATCTAAGTGTAGTATATAATATGTTATGATTTTTTTAACCTCTTTATAACTTTTGGCAAATATATTCTTGAGTACAAATATGCTTAATCATTAAAATTTATATTACATGAATATTTTAAAAATAATTGAAAGTTTTATTTTTAGTGCTTTATCCAAATTGAACAATCATATTTTTAAAGAAATTATAAAAAAAATTAAAATATTTAATTGTGATGCTTGAAATATTTTAACCATAATGATATATAATTTACCCTTTTATTATTGGTTAATAAAATTTAGATTAATGTCGGCACCAATCATTTGAGACTTGAGTTTTTAATGTGGAAGTAGTGAATCTTAGGTTGGGTTTGGATACACAATTCAGATGAGATGTTTTGAATAGTAATTAAATAAATATTTTTAAAATATATTTTTTAATATTATTTTTATTTTAGAATTTAAAAAAGTTGACTTGTTTATTATATTTTTATATGAAAATTTAAAAAAATTATAATGATTGAGATGAGATAAAAATTTTATATAAATAAAGACACCCTTAACCTCATACTGTGGCATCCAATCTCGTGGCGGTGGTGGTGGCCCGTGTATTCTTTTATTCTTTAATTATTGGTCCCTAACACTTTGTCTAGTGAACACGGTGTCGTGGTCGTCCACGTCAAAATCACACCATTTCTTGAGAGAATGAGAGAAAAAGTAAACACATCTTGCACATAAAATAAATTTAAATTGTACAAGAAAACCATATATGTGCGTAAAGAAATTTATGGGCATTTTTTTTTGCCATTTGTTGCTATTTTTTATTTATTTAATTTTTAGAAAGTAGGAAATCCAGCAATCAAGGCGAAGATGCTTTTTTCTTGTAGATAGTGATGGGTGAATATTATTTAAAATAAAAAAAATTATATAAAATGATTTAGGCCATTAACATTTGTGGTTGGTAGTCTTTTTGTTTACTCCAAAAGTGACTAAATATAATAAGACCAAGTTGAGAAGGTGAGGTAACCCTTCGTCTTTGGACCCTTTAGAACCTTTTTGGATCACGCGTTTGCAAAGAGTTAATTAGATTTTTAGTTTTTGTATAATATCCTCCAAATTTCTCAAAATTTATAATAAAATCTTTCTAAACAATTCTGGATAATTTTTTTTTCTTTTTTTAAGGAAAGCTGTCTGAAATTACTCAAGTATCCTAGTGTATTCACAGAAATATCCACCAATTCACTTGAAAAAATTTATTGGATCTCAATCTTGTAATTATTTAATCAAATGAGCATATAAAGTAGATAAATAAATTGCATAACACAATGAGTGGTGACAAAGGGAAACCCTTTAAAGAACTCTTTAAAGGTAAAACTCTAAAGGGCAACCAAATCCAGAAAAGTCAATTTTATTATTTGAAAATCAAATTACAAGTAAGTTCTTAATTACAAAACCTTTGTCAATTGACTCTCTTACTTGACTAGACAAACGACTCGTTTGTCTCTACCACAGTAGCAGCCAGAACCTCTGGCAATCTTCAAATATTATCTTTTCTCCTGAAACTCTAGTGGCTGGAATCCAATCAATGATCCTCCAACTTGGAGCACGATCACACTCTATTCACAATCAGCTACATGTTCCACTATTTGTTGCATATCTAAAGAAAGCTGAACCAGTCTATCATTTGCTTGTATGCAATCAGAACATACAGCGGCTATTTGTTACTCTAATTTGGACTGACTAGCCTCCCATTTAGCAGTGAATGTCTCAAAATTTTGAGACAAAAGAATGATATGCTTAAGAACTTGAGCAATAGGTATGGAAGGCTCAGGAGGTGAAGAAGCAAACTCAGTGGTTGGGTGTTTGTTCTTAGTAATCACTGCCTCAGACTTGGCCACTATAAGAGCTGAGATAGAACCAACCATATGCATTGTAGGCTCATTGTTCCCAAAAGGTACTTTGGCTTTCATAGCCAATTTAGTGATCAAGTTGCCAAAATGCAGATTCAACTCTTTTTCCACGTGAGAGTGATGAATAATGTCTATAGCATAACGTGGGAAATCAATTGAGACCCGAGTAGCCAAAGCATACATGAAATAAGCTCTTTCTAGTGTGATTTCAGTATGCCGGCTAATGGGCCAAAAGTTAGTGAGCACAATTTTTGCAAGCAACCAAAAATGAGGTAGCATATGATTTAGGGAAGCCTATGTGTTTTAGCAGTCCACTTTGAGCCATTAGGGCTGACAAACAGATTGCACATGGTAGTCTTTGAGGGGGGCCACATGTCCTTATAAGGATATATCGGTTCTTCTACCTCAGGAAGATCGAAAAGCTCTCTAAGAACAGAAGGGGATACCTCAATTTGTGTTCCCCGAACAATGGAGATAATCAAGGTTGAAGTGTTCAATATTCGAATAAAATTCACAGACTACTTCAACGTAATGTGTGGGAGAAAAATGAGTGTGTTTTTCCCAACCTCATTCAGTGAAAATATGAAGAATGAGTTGAAAGTCATCCGTAAGAAAATCATTAATGCTTACCTCGCGTTCACTCAAAACAGGTCTTTTGGTGAACGTAGTTCTATATGCAGTCTCGACTTCAACAGTTGTGAAGCGTTTGAAGGTAGCACCTGATGGTGCAATTATGGGTGGAGGAGGAGGAGGAGCTGATGTCTCTCCTAGCTGCATTGGTTCTGGCCAAGATTCGTCCTCGCTTGAGGCGTTCTCAATTTTCTTTCACTTTTCTCTTTTCTTGAACCTTATCTAAATCATTATGTCAACAAGATCAAAATAAAAATAGCCAAAATTAGAATTGAAGGAGTCCGAGAACAATGAAGAACAGGACATTATGAATCCCTCAATATTAATTCAACATTCCACACGGACTACAGCAAATAGACACAACTAAGGAGTGTGACTTGATTGAGGAATAAGCACAAATACTTAGTGGGCATTAGTTAAAAACCTGAAATCAAGAATGCCACAACCCTTCAAAAATCATCATCAATACATGCATAAAATAGATTCATGTAATCATATAAATAAATGGATATATAATCCAACAACAATCCAAGCCCCAACTCCACGTAACAAAACTCAACAACCCATATATATGACTAAGATAGATTAAGATAGAAATCTTAGAACTTGAGAGTGAGAAGGATTTGACTAAGATAGAGATCTTACCGTGATGAAGAAACGTAGATTAGAAGTATTTGGTATGTGTCTTAATCACAAGAAGCACGAAATCGATAAGTTGTGAAGTAGGATACGATTAGGGCTTGAGAATGGAGAGTGTCGTGTGTTTAGGTGAGCTCCCGAATGTGAGGGAGAAATAATATCACTCGGGGAAAGGGGGTGTTGGCGTGTTTGTAGCACTTAAGTGACTAGCAGTCATACACGTGCTGTGTGCGTTAGAGTGCACAAAATAGATGCCCGTTTTACCTCTGCTAGACTTACTAAACAAATTCAACACCAACTCAATACTGACCCAAACCAAAATATATTTTATATTTTCATATTTATTTTATATACTCCAAAATAAATAAAGAAAGAAAAAAATAAAAATCAAGAAAGTTTAATAAAATTTTTATTTATATATATATAAGCAATGGGACAAGTAACATACCTAGTTGCATCTTAGTTCAAACATAGTGTTACTCACAAACAAAATTCAACAGAGTACACCCTCTTATTTACAACAATCACCATGGATGTTTATAACTCATAAGATCATCAATGTCAAAGTTTATGTGAGTGTGTGAGTGAGCAAACTTATATAGAAAATTAACTTTTTATTTCTTTTTCTCTTCAATATATTTTTGATAATATTATTAATAAGTATTTTCTTCTTATAGATGCTTCCAAGAGATTGTTACTCACCTCAAAAGTCAAACTTTATGCTAGGACCTACATACATGAGTATCTCCTCTAAACGCTACTTTGCACAACCCATTTTTTTATGTCCATTCTTGTTGCTCATCTTTTTTCACAATGATTTAAGCAACGATTATTTCTACAAGGACTTAAGGGACAGATCCGTGTAGGGTATTTGTCTTTTTCCGTAATGATTCAACACCGACTTTTTCTACATGGATCAACCATTTGTGTTTGGCAATGAGAGATCTCTTTGTTATTGTACTAGGTTCAACTAGTATTAGTCAATTTAAGGCATTGACTCCCTCTATGGTGAGCATATCAATAATAAATATGGAACTTAATTATAATTAACATACACATAAGTTCCTCACAGTACTTGTAAATAAACTTTGTCAAAATGACCCGTAGGATTATTATGTACTAAGTAAAGAGATACATACGTTCAAGAACTTATTTTATAAGAACACATGGGCTCAAAACTTTAACATATCAATCATACACTTCCCAAAAGTAACTTATAACTTCCCAAAAAAATTTTATACTGTATTTTTCTTATTTTTAAAAATAAAAAAGCTAAAAACATAAACATAAATCAAAAGCGGAAAAATATAATGAATGTCCTAGACAAAAACAATGAAATGCCTCTCACTTGATATCACACACACCAAAGGCTTTCCTTAGAAACTCAAACCTTAGACCATCTAAAGGTTTTGTAAACAAGTCAGGCAATTGATGTTCAATAGCCACATGTTCCAAAGATACTATTTTAGACTCGATCAAGTCTCTAGTAAAATGATGTCTAATGTCAATGTACTTGGTTTTAGAGTGCTGAACATGATTTTTTTTGAAATACTAATAGCACTCAAATTATCACAATAAATAGTCATAATATCTTGAGAAAAACTATAGTCTTCAAGCATCTTTTTGATCCATAGTAGCTATGTACAACAACTCCCTGCAGCTATGTATTCAGCTTCAATAGTAGATAAGGAAATCGAGTTTTGCTTTTTGCTTATCCAAGCTACAAGACTCCCACCTACATAAAAACATTCTCCAGTAGTACTCTTCCTATCATCAGCATTCTCAGCCCAATCAGCATCTGAATAACCAACTAGTGTTAGGTTAGTATCTTTAGAATACCATATCTCATAATCAACAGTTGCATTTAGATATTTTATGATTCTTTTTATTGTTTTAAGATGAGATTCTTTAGGATTAGCTTGAAATCTAGCACACACGCTAACACTAAAAGCGATATCAGGTCTACTTGCTATGATATATAATAGACTTCCTATCATGCTTTTGTAAAGAGTAGGATTAATGTTTTTGCCTATAAAATCTGTACTGATTTTTATTGATGTGCTCGTGGGAGTGCGAACATTGCTTTTTCCTTCCATTTCAAACTTTTTAACAAGATCTCTAAAATACTTTGATTATGAGATAAAAATTCCTTCTTTACTTTATTTTACTTGAAAACCCAAGAAAAAGTGTAACTCACCAATCATGCTCATTTCAAATTCAGACTTCATTTCATTTGTAAAATCAGATGCAAAAGACTCAACTGTTGCTCCAAAAACAATATCATCAACATTGATTTGAGCAACTAAAAGTTGCTTACATGATCTTCTTATGAAAATAGTCCTATCTGCTTGTCCTCTAGTGAAGCCATGATCAAGTAAATATGATGTCAATCTTTTATACCATGCACGAGGTGCTTGTTTCAATCCATAGAGAGCCTTATTTAACCTTTACACATATTCAAGATAAAGGTGATTAATAAAACCTTTAGGTTGTTAAACATATACCTCTTCTTATAATACTCCATTTAAGAATACACTCTTAACATCCATTTGATATAATTTGAAGTCTAGCTAACAAGCAAGTGCAAGGAGAATGCAAATAGATTCCAACCGAGCCACAGGGGCAAATGTTTCATCAAAGTCAATCCCCTCCACTTGTGTGTATCCTTGTGCAACCAGCCTTACTTCATTTCTCACAATGGTGTCATGCTCATCAGACTTATTTTTGAAGATCCACTTAGTCCTAATGATGTTGTAATTTTCTTTGCTAGGAACTAACTCCCATACATCATTTCTAGTGAATTGATGGAGTTCTTCATTCATGGCGTTGGCCCAACTTTTATCATTCAATGCTTCATCAACTTTCTTGGGTTCAACCTATGATAAATAACACACAAAAGAAACTTGATTTAGTACTCTTTTTCTCAATCTCATACCTTCATCTAGCTCACCAAGAATATTCTCTCTTGGATGATTTTGAATATCCCTTGAAGATGGTTCTTTGTCTTGCGAAGGAGGTGAGTTTTGAGGTGTTTTCTTCACATGATTTTCTTCATTTTGCACTTGTGAGTCATCTTCAATAGCTTGCATCAACTCCTTCATATTTTCAAGTTCCCTCATAGAAGTCTTGGATGATAAGTCATCCACAACCACATTAACCAATTCCGTAACAGATTTTGTACGTAGATTGTAAACTCTATAGGCCTTATTATTTGAAGAATAACCAAGAAACACTCATTCATCACTCTTCCTTTCAAATTTATGAGTGTTTTCTCGATCTCTCAAGATGTAACATTTGCTGTCAAAGACTCTAAAATACTTTATCGTGAATTTTTTTATTTTTCCACAAGCCATAAGATGTATGTTTGGTGCCGGGTCTTAGGACCACTCGATTCAAAATGTGACTTGTTGTATTTACAGTTTCTCCCCAAAAACATAGTGCCATCTTTTTGTTGCTCAACATAGTTTGGGCCATTTCTTGAATCGCTCTTTTTTTCCTTTTCACCACTCCATTTTGTTGTGAAGTGATAGGTGCAGAAAATTCCTGATAGATATATCCTGTTCATTACAAAAAAATAAGTGAAATTAGTGTTCTTAAATTCTCTATCATGATCACTACTTATTTTAGATATAGAAACTTCCTTCTCTATTAGTAGTTTCTTAAATAGCCTCTTGGTAAGGTCAAAAGGTTCAAATTTTTCCCTCAAGAGGATAGTCTATGTATATCTTGAAAAATCATCCACAATCACCATGATATTCTTCTTTCCACCAAGACTCTCGGTTTGTGTTGAACCCATCAAATCCATATGCAATAGCTCAAGTGGCCGAGTGGTAAGAATATGAGAAGTTTTCTTATGTTGAGCTCTAGTTTGCTTTCCTTCTTAGTATGCTTCGCACACTATTTTCTTGGCTTTAATAGCCATGGGCAATTCTAATACAGCTTCTCTTTTTGAAATCTTCAATAGAGCTCTAAAATTAATATGCCCAAGATGCTGATGCCACAACTTAGCTTTATCAAATAAGACTCTATGACAACTCAACCTTGATGTTGGGGAAACTCCATAGCAATTATCTGAGGTTTTAGTGCCCTTTAAGATCCATTATCTGGCTTAGTTATAAATATTGCATTCATCTTTTGAAAACTGCACAGAAATATTATCATCACAAAATTGACTAATGCTGAGTAAATTTGCTTTAAGCCCATTAACAAATAAAACATTAGGTAGAATAGGTAATCCAGGTATTTCAATACTCCATTTTCCTTTTACTCTAGCCTTGCTACCATCTCCAAAGGTCACGGTACCTCTATAGGTTGGTTCAACCTTCTTCAATAGTGTTTTATCTCCAGACATGTGTTTTGAGCAAGCGCTATCCAGGTACTAGAGGCAATTCTCCATTGATCTAACTGCTGTGTGGACAAAAAGGCACACGGCATCTTCTTTAATCACTCACTTTGTAAAAATTAAAGTAAGATAGCCTTATATGACCAAGAACTTCACAATTATGACAAGTAGAACTAAATTTACCTTCATACTTACATTTTTTCAACATTTTTGTGGTTGATTTTCTATGCAGATTTTTTTAATAAACTTAGGTACAACATGATTTTGAACATTAATATCTTGTCTTCCTTTAACAAAAACAATACCTTTAGATGTTGTGGCAACGGACAATGAGACTTGTTTTTCTTTGCCTATGGAAGTCATTTACCCTAGGCCAAGGCTATCACTACTTGGCTTCTGAAAGCTCAATATTTCTTCTAATTTCTAAGTTGCAATTTTTTGTTTACACTCTTGAAAATTTTCCAATTCTCTTTCTAGTATAGCTTTTGATCATTTAATCTTGATACTTCAATATCAAAACTTTTTAGTGCCTAAAAAGATTGTTTTTCTCATTCTCCATGGTAGTAAGTTTATTGTAGAGCTTCTTGTTAAGTTTTTTTTAACTTGACCACTTTTTCACATAAATCATTACATGCTTCTTGTACACTTAGGTTTTTTATCAACATCAACACGTGCTACATTCGAATCACTAAAATCACCTTCACTTTTAGATTTTGTTAGTGTAATCTCAGGAAAATCATTAACCATAGTAGAAAAAACCATAAAAGATTTTTCATCATCAGATTATGAGATTGAACTTTCAGAATCTAAACTGTCACTAAATGCGACTTTCAATGATTTTTCTTGTTCTTGAAATTTGGACATTCAATTCTTATATGACCATAACCAGAACATTCATGACACTTCACTTTGTCATTTTTCTCAAATTTATATTTTTTTCAAATTTTCAGACTAATTCTTCTAAGCAGAAAAGTCCTTACCTTGTTTTTGCTTTCCACTAGTCTTGTTATTAAACATGAACTTTTTGAATTTCCTTGCAATGAGAGCTATATCCTCATCATTCAGACTTTCTTCATTAGATAAATCCTCACTATCGTCTTTTATTATTTTTAAAGCGATAGACTTACCTTTCTTTGTTTGAGGAAGTGAAGGTTCATACATTTGTAAGAAGCCAACTAGCTCTTCAACCCTTTTATTGCATCCAAATATTTGATTTCCTCAATAATAGTAACTTTAGGACAAAATCTTTCAGACAAAGACCTCAAAATCTTCCTCACAACTCTTGAGTCTTCAAATCTTCACCGAGATTGAACCTGGAATTTACAATGTTATTAAGTTTAGTATAAAAATTATTAAAATTTTCATCTTCCAGCATCTTAATATCTTCAAATTTTGAGGTTAACAATTGTAATTTTGAGTTTTTCATAATTTTTGTTCCCTCATGTATAACTTCCAATATGTCTTATGCTTCTTTAGCAATCTCACACATGAAGATTCTCTTAAATTCTTTTGGGGATACAGCCATGAAAATAGCATTCAATCCTTTGCTATTCCAGTTACAATTGCTAGTCTCATCTCTCATCCAAACATCAATATTTGCTTCGGGTTTATTCCATCCTCGTTCAACTGAGTACCATACTTGTTCATCCAACGATTTAAGGAAAGCCCTCATACGTACTTTCCAATATGCATAATTTTCACCATTGAAGTGCGGCAGGGCATTCAATGACGACATATTCTACAGGGGCATGGATCATACTCAGATGAGTGAACCACGCTCTGATGCCAATTGAAATTATCAAAGTATCCCTGTGTCTTCATGGAAATATCCACCAATTCACTTGAACAAATTTATTAGATCTCAATCTTACAATTATTTAATCAAATGAATATATAAAGTAAATAAATAAATTGCATGACACAACAATTGGTGACGAAGGGAAACCCTTTAAAGAACTCTTTAAAGGTAAAACCCTATGGGGCAACCAAATCCAGAAAAGTCAATTTTATTATTTGAAAATCAAATTACGAGTAAGTTTTCAATTACAAAACTTTTGTTAATTGAGTCTCTTACTTGACAAGACAAACGGTCTCTACCATAGTAGTAGCCAGAACCTCTAGTGATATTCAAATAATGTCTTTTCTCCTGGAACTCCAATGGCTGAAATCCAATCAACGATCCTCCAACTTGGAGCACGATCGCACTCAAGGAGAGATGAAAAATCTGAAGAAAATTCTCAAGTGAATTTTTTCTCTTAAGCACAAGGAATATCCTCTTTGTATATTCTCACAAATAGACTCACACCATCATTACTAAACCTAATCCATTTAAATATAAGGTCTGGAAAGAGTTTCAGTTGGGTAGGACTTTGCTGACAAATTGAGTTTGTCGCGAAGACGTCTTCTAACAAATTGCTAACATTTCGCGATAATGCTTCACTGTAGTAACTGATTCTAGTTCAGCTTATGTTTTAGATAAGTGCAGATCCTTATGGACTCGCTTTCCACATAACTGACTTATCTAAACAAACTCTATGACTTCTAGATAAACTTAATATTGTTACAGATAAAGTCAATAAATGTTTTACATTCATCCACAATTACAAACATAATGATAGGATAAACCTTATCATTTAGTCACATAGTCCTAGCCAAAATTTTGTATTTACAATGTCATAATTCATTTATCAAAGAAACTTATGTCCATGACTGGATATATTTTGAAATGTCCGCATATCAAACATGACATTATATATCAAAATAATGCATTTCAAGCTCTACCAATAAACTATTTCATTTTGTGATTGGTCTAGTTTTCACTATTGTTTATATATTCTCTACAGACAAATGTCCAAGAGATAGCATTCTTTGCCTAAACAGAGACTCAACCTCTGTAGACAAACGTTCGAGAAACGAACTCTTTTTATTTTTTTTATTTTAATTAACAATAAGGAAACAAAAAATGAAAGCATTCAAATAGATACAAAAAAGATCAGATTACAGTTTGAACCAACTCTGGTAGATTTTGATACCTATGAGGGCCCACGAAAGCAACACATTTATATCTTTTCAGCTACAAATGTCAGATCTAAAAGGTCTGGTGGTGGCGAGTTCGGTGATCTGGCGCTGTGTCGAGAAGAGTTACTAGAAGGGGTGGCGCATGAGGACCATGTGCAGATGTGGGTGGTGTGTGAGAACCCCGCTCGGTGATTTTTGCAAAACCACCACTTTCCTCTAAACAATTTTTGACATGTGAATCTACTTATGCTGCGCGTCTCTCGAGAGTTGCCGGAAAGCTGTAGATCTGTTTTTTTCAACCTTGAAGAAAGTAAAATAAAACTAAGCAAAAGAAACCTTAATAGACAATGTAGACGAATGAAGGAAGGAGAGAAAGGATGAGGAGGAAGCCGAAGCCTCGTCTCCCTTTGACGAAAATTAGATCTGACAACTTATGTTGCAAAAAGTTAGTTGGGTGGAGGTTAGTGCCTTTAGTGGGAATCTTGACCAGCCATAACTCTTGGGTCACAAAATTGATGCAACCTTTGAAATGAGATCAGAAATAAAAAGGATGCAGTAGGAAAAAGGACCATGGTCATGTTAAACGCTATGTCTACATGCAATGGCAACCTAATGCTGGTATATGTTACCTCTCCACATAGTAGTAATGTAAATGAAAAATAACCTTTCCTTTTGTACAATCAATATAAGACATGTCTGAGAGAATATGACATGTTTTTGCTCAACTTTTGATCTCAACTACCCACCTTAAATGTATAGTAATGAGGCCAGCTCTAAGAATCTCGCCCGTTAAGAGAGAAAATTTATCAGAACTTAGGCTAAGTGAGAGAAAGACTAGCAGATAAAATGGATCCTACAATATTTATTATTAACTCTATAGATTATTTGAGTAGCATTAAGTTTATATATCTATTTATTTCTTACTTTAAAAAATTTTAAAATTCAAACAAGGATTTTAAAATATATTAACACATTGATTCCATTCAACAAAAATTAGAATGCTGTTATAATTGACGTAGGCCATTTTCTTAGGCATAATAATCCACGGTTTTTCCATGTTCCGTATATATAAGCTAGCATGCATGTTGGTAATGCAAGGCATTTCTATTGAAATATAGCTTGTCGGAATGGGCCCTAATTAAACACTTTATGTAAAGCAAGAAAGGCTTTTAATTTCTTTGACTTAATTAGGGGTAGGAGGATCATAATTACACTTTACATGTTGGGAACCAAACATAGAATATATATTTACTAGTGGATTATGATTCATTAGTTGCATGCATAGCTGCCATCAAGTTGATCATGTTCTTAAATGCTGAGTGATGCTTAGGGCTCTCTAAATTGTGCACAATTGTAGCTCAAAACTTGAATGCATAATTCCTCATCGAATTAGGCCTAACACGCACCCCTAATGGGCGGGCAGTTGGCCACTTTGCACCCCTATGGGCAAAGGGCTAAGGTTCGCCCCTTGGTCATCCATCATGTGAGAGAGAGAGAGAGAGAGGGAAACTTGGGCGGATTGGCTGAGTCGCTCACCATGGGGGCATTGATGGAAAGTAAAGGTGTGCTAGTACCTCGTTGCAAATTGGTGCAACAAGTGTGTAGTGAAGTTCTGTTCGATGGGGTGGTGTGCTCCAAGCATTGGTGCAAACAAAGTAAGAGACAAAAGTAGAGAACGATGGTAGCATTCGGCATTGCCTTCTAGCTAGCCTGACAATAGAGAGTAGTATTCAACATAAGTGTGAGAGAGAGAGAGAGAGAGAGAGAGAGAGAGAGAGAGAGCGAGAGGGAGTTTATCCTTAAAATAAAAAGATATGTTTGGAGAATTATAAACTCTCCAAAACAACATCGTTACAGTTAAAAAAATATTTTTTTAAATATATGTAATATATATATTCGGCATTGCCTTCTAGCCTCACAATAGAGAGTAATATTCAACATGAGAGAGTGAGAGAGAGAGAGAGAGAGAGAGAGTTTAGCCCTAAAATGAAATGAAATGTTTTGTAGAATTATAAACTCCCAAAAATAGCATCGTTACATTTAAAAAAAATTAAATATATGTAATATATATATATATATATAACCCTGGTGACAGTCCTGTTGTTTTATTAATAACCCCTCTTTTTTCTCTCAGCAAGTAGAAATATTGCATTAAAAAGAAATAGATATGTAGTTGTCTTTAAAAATATTACAAGCTTAGGAGGGTCTTTTCCAATGTGAAAATGAAAGATGTAGGGGGAATTGTAGAGAGGGGGATGCTTCCATAGTAGTGATTGGATGCTGCCCATTGTGCTAGATTATGCGCACATCGATTTTTGGATCGATGAATCTTAGTTGCTGACCAAGCTTCAAAATCTGGCAAAATGAAATGGATATCATTGATAACTACTTGCATTTCCCAGTCAATTGGTTGTTGTTCCTTTTTTATTGCATTGATTGTCTGCGTTGAATCCCCTTTAATGTGAATTTTCGTGAGTCTGTTCTCTTTTGCTGCTTGAATCCCTTTCAAAGCTGCCACGGCTTCCCCTATGTTCGGATTCTTGCTTGGGATTAGGCTTGTGATAACAAAGATGATAGTCCCTCGGTCTATGCTACAGATGCTTGCAGTTGTTGTACCTTCTGGTATGATAGCTTCATCAAATTGAATATTGAAGCTTCTTGCAAGTTTTTGTGGTCCTATCATTTTTAACTCTAATTTTTTTTCTTCCCATGCTGTAGTGTGGTCAATGAGGGATTTTGAGACCTTTGTAATTAGCCAAGTGGATGAGGAGTTGACTAATTCATGGATGACTTTATTCTTGAGAAACCAAATGTTGTCAATGGCCAAAACTGCAAATATTTGGAAAGCTTGGATCTCATCTTCAAGGATTTTCAAGAAAGTGGAAGGGGACAGGATGATTTTGATCCATTCCTTAATCGGGTTGTGAATGAATTTTGTTGTGTCAATTGGCCATTTGGAGTGCCTCCAGAGTGTTTGTGAATAGCAACAATTTAGAGTAAAATGAGAAATTGCTTCTTCTTCTGTATGGCAAAGAGAGCAGAGAATTTGGTCTTAATCAAGATTAGCAATCCTTTTCAAAAGGGATCTTGTTGGGAAAATGTTTTGAGTGACCTTCCAAAGAAGGAGTTTCAATCTATCCTGGATTTAAAGTTTCCAAAGCTTTTTCCAATTTATTTGGGGAACATGATTCGTAAATGAATTTTGCATGGCTGCATAGGCAGATTTGACAGAGAAGGTGCCAAAGTAGTGATGTTTTCACCTGATTTTATCATTAACAATGGCGAAATTATGCTCTGACAATAGGATTTTGGAAACTTCTTTTGCAGAGTCTGGTGAGAAAAGTTTTTGAAGGAGGAGGGTGTTCCATCTTCTAGGTTCTTCAAGAGTGAGTTCAACAACTGTCAGGTTTGGCTCAATCCAGTTAATAGTTGTGTTTGGTTGGGGGTTGCAGGTGGGAAGAGTAAGAACCTAAAGATCTTTCCAGACTTTTCTTAAGACTACATTGTTTATTTGATGACAGTAGATTGTTTTGAGGAAATCTATTTTGTTAAGAAGGCATTTCCAGAACCAGGAGTCAGTGACTCTCGATTGTACTTCAAAGAAGCTGTAATTTTTGACGTATTTATCAGTTAGGAGATGTTTTCAGAGACTATTAGAGTCATTTATGATGGACCAAGCGAATTTTGTGTTTAAAGCATTGTTGAAGATAGAGCACTACTTTAGGCCCAAGCCGCCCAGGGATTTTGATCTACACATAGTGTCCCATGATTTTGTGAAGAAACCATTTTTCTGATTATTATCCTTGCCCCACCAAAAATGTCTAAAGAGGCTGTCAATTTTTTAGGAGACAGCTCTTGGCATTTTGCAATTAGCCATGGTAAAGGTGGGGATAAAAGTTGCCACAGATCTGATTAAGGTGGTTCTACTTGCTTGAGAAATGCTCTTTGATTTCCAAGATTGAAAATTTTATTCAATTTTTTCAAGGGTTTCTTTGAAGATGTTTCTTTTGGATTGACCAATGAAGAGAGGTAAGCAAGATATCTGAGTTTTGAAGGACAAGTTCTGAAATTTAGGGAAGCTTTGACCTCACGTTTGATGTTGATTGGAGTGTTATTACTAAAATAGATGGTGGATTTGCTCTGATTAATTTTCTGACCAGATCATTGAGTATGTATGTCCATGCATCGGGCAAAGGATATGGCTGTAGATGAAGATGCTTTTCCAAAGAAAATAAGATCATCCGCAAAAAGGAGATAAGATATTTTCGGACCGCTTCTAGAAATGTTGATGCCTTCCAAGTTATTGTTGTTTTCTTCCTTTTGGATGAGTCTTGAGAGGACCTCGCTTGCAAGGATGAAAAGGAATAAGGAAAGGGAATCACCTTGTCAGAGCCCTCTGGAAGGATGAATAAAGCCAGTGGGTGATCCATTGAGGAGAATGGAGTAAGAAATAGTTGATAGGCATTCCTTAATCCAGTTTATCTAGGTTTGATTGAAGCCAAGGCTTTTAAAGTTGTTGAGTATGAAAGACCATTCCATGAAGTCAAAGGCTTTTTCCATGTCAATCTTGGCTGCCATGAGTCATTGCTTCCTTTTTTCTTTTTAAGATGGTGAAAAATTTCTTGAGTAAGGATGGTGTTTTCTTGAATAAATCTTCCCAGGACAAAAGCGGTTTGATTGGGTGAGATGATGTTGGGCAAGATCAGACGCAGTCTATTCGCCAGGATTTTTGCAATGATTTTATAGCTGACATTTGCCAGACTGATGGGACGAAAATGGTGGATTTTGGGAACAAGTGCTATGTTTGTATAGTTCATTTCTTTTTGGAGTTTTCCTTGGTGAAAAAATTTTTGAATAGCTGCAATGAGATATTTTTTTATCAGCTCCCAATAAGTTTTAAAAAACAAACAAGTGAACCCATCTGGCCCAAGTGCTTTGGTGGATGGAGTTTGATTAATGGTGTTGAGAATTTCCTCTTCTGATGGGATTTTGCAAAGAGATTCATTTTCTTGTGATGTAATTTTTTGAGGAAAAAGAGAATCTAGATCATGAGAAGGTTCAGGATTGGTAGATCGGAAGATGTTGTTAAAGTGGTCAAGGAATAGAGAGGAAATCGCAGAGGAGTTCGTGGTCCACACACCGCTTGGAGTTTTTAGAGTGTCGATGGTGTTTTTTCTTCTTCTGATGGAGGTAGTTATGTGGAAGAATTTTGTATTAAGGTCAGAAGAAGTAAGCTAAGTGGTTCTAGATTTTAGACACCAAAGGGATTCTTCACGCTTGAGTTGCTCGTTCAAATTTTCCTTAAGAGATTCTTCCAAGATGATTGTCTCAAGAGTTGGATCTTTTGATTGGATTTGATTCAGAGATTTTGAAAGATTATTAATTTCTGTTTGGATATGGCCAAAAGACGTTTTATTCCACATTTTGCGTGTTTGTTTTGTTGCATTGAGCTTTTTGGTCAAAATGTAGGTGGGGGAACCATGAATGTGAGTGTTCCAGACTCTTTTTATGATGTCAAAACAAGAGGGGTCCCTCGACCAGAATTCCTCAAATTTAAAAGATTTTTTCTTGTTTCCAAGATTTGAGGTATTGAGAATAATAGGAGAGTGATTAGAGGAGACACGGGGTAAAATTAAGACTAAGCATCAGGGAACAGAGTGTTCCAATTCAAATTAGTAACTTCTCTATCGAGTTTCTCCCTAATGTTAAAAGTTCCATGCCTATTGTTCGATTAGGTGTATTTTGGACCAAAAGTTTTGAGATCGATGAAACCATTCCTATCCAAGAAATTTTTAAGACCATTAGAAGTAGATGAGTATGCAAAAGGTTTCCTACCAAATTTTTCATTCTAACTGATACTAGCATTAAAGTCACCAATAGTCATCATGGGTCCCGAAAAGGAGTCTGTGATTTTGTTCAAATTGTCCCAGGAGATTTTTTTCTCAGAGTGCTTTGCAGGACATTAAACTAGATTTAAAAGCCAAAGACAATAAAGAGGGTTGGAATACACTAAACATGACATAATTTTACTATTAACAAAGACAATTTCAACATCCAAGCCTGAGCGCCATATATACAAAAGTCCCCCTCATTTCCCAGATGGGGGAATATGAACATAGTGGGAAAAACCTAAACTATTCACAATCCGAGTAGTATTTAGATAAGACAATAAAGTTTCAGACAAGAAGATAGAATCAGGGTTTTGGACCCTGATAATTGCTCTGAGGTCCCTAATTGTGGAGGCCAAGCAATTCCTCTGCCATAGTGGTCATTGGATTAAGGGGAAATAAGTTCATCACTTGGGACTGAGAAGGGTTACCCGCAGAGTCCGTGTTCCTTCTGATTTAAGGAGAGAATCTGTTGTTCTTTTTCTTTTTTCCACGCTGTGGGTTCCTCTTTGCTTCCGTTTTCAGGATTGTTGGTTCTGCATTTTCTGTTGATGTCGAGGATGAATTCTTTGCCAGCATCTGTTCTTTTTCTGTTCCATGGGGGTTTTCCTCTTCGTTTATCTCCACTAGCATAATTGATGTCAAGAAGCATTATTTTCTAATGTTTTTCCTAGAGCTCTCGCAAGATGAAGACTTTCGTTTCCTCTGGATCGTGTTTATTTGGTTGCTGGATGAGATAATTTGGGAAAGGGGAATTTGATGGGCTAGGGCTGGGTTTTGTTGATATGGGGCTGAGTTTTGTTGGGTTTGTGTTTATGAGTTAGACGCAGGAGTTGGCTGGAAGGTTGTTGGGTTTGGGGTTGGATATTTGGGCTTTGATGGAATGGGGAAAAGGAGAGACAGGCCTTTCCAGATGGGCTTACCAGGAGTGATATTTGTGGGTTATTGGCTTGGTAGTTTATTGGGCCTTTATTTGAGTGAAATTGGACTATTATTTTTTTGAAGATGGATGGTTCAAGTGTTTTGATTGCTAAGTATTCCTTGGGTGTCGATGAGACAAATGGGCTAATCATTTGGTTTGGGCTAGAGGGTTTCGAAGGTTTGTTGAGGGGATTGTTTTCAGATGTGTTAGGTGGTTGCCGTAGCAGTGGTAAAGTGTGAATTAAATGAGAGTGGACAGGGGCCACGTGGTTGGAAGAGAAGATACCTTGGGATTTTGCTTGGCTAAAAATGTTGAAGTTGTTCTGGGGGCATTGTGTCGGATTTAGAAAAGGGTCAAGAGGATTTCGGCTGATGGTGTTAGTCATTGAATGCATTGTCTGGACGCATGCTTGTGTGGCACGTGTTTGGGTTGAGGAGAGATGTGTTTGTGGCATTAATAACAAGGTTATTAATAAATCTGTTGTCATTTCATCATTTTAATAGTTTAAAAAAACTATTTATGACGTGGCATCATAGGCAAGTGAAATTTAAATAGTTTTTCTATCACATACGCCACATTATAAGACGATGAAATGATGGTAATTAAGAGGATAATGTGTAGTATTATTTATTAGAAGTGCTTCGGGACAGTCCTATTGTTTATAACAGAAAAACAGCCCTCCCCCCAGGATCAAACACGTAAGAAAAATGAGAATTAACACAATACACTAATACACAGGTGATTAAATCCGTAAATAGCAAAACAGTCTTTCTTAAACTGTATTTCCCTTTGTGCATATGTCTCTCACAGTACTTGGAATCTGGGAATGCCCCTTTTGAGCACCTCCATTTTTTCCCATCTATTCTTCTGCACCTACCTGGCTCTGGGTCTATTTTCCTGCTCAAACCCATCTGCAAGTAGTTCCAGCCAACTGCACCGAGAAACACCTCAAATCCCCTTTGTTACTAAAAGCACAAACTTTTATTCAAAAACTCAAATAAAAACACCTAGAAGCACACTCGCTCAAAAACATCCATCCCCTTGCAATCTTTTGTGGTGCTCAATGGCCCTGTTGACTGTAATCAGTTTCCCAAATTGTCATTTGAGCTCATAATGTACCAAAAATATAAAGAAAAAAATGTTCTATAAAAATAAAAATAAAAATCAGAAGTCTAGGGTTTATGATTTGTGTAGAAAGAGATTAGTACTCCTTACCTTTCTCTAGACATTCAGGCATGCTCTCTGGGTATGGATGTGAACTTGCTTGCTGAGTGAGAAAGAGGGCGGGTTTGAAGCAAAGAGGAAAGGAAAATTAATGAGGGTAGAGTATTGTGCTTAAAAGGCATGGTAAAGGGGGCAAGTGGTCTAGTATTTATTTATAAAAGAACATAGAAATTGACAAAAGGGATTAGGGATATAAAACAATCTAAACTAAGAAAGAAGGTAAATTTTGTTTATTTATTGGTGAGATTATTTCCGAGTTTGCGCAGAATCTTTTTAGAATTATGTGACTCCATGGTAAAGCCAAGTGGAAAGAGAGCTATTTGGACATGTGAAGAGTTTCTGTTTCAATGCTTTGGAAATAATCCAGAGTCATGGTTTCGCACTCTTTCTCCTGTTGTTCTACAATGGCTTCTCTGTCTTCTACCTTCATCTCCCTTACCCACCCGTGATTTTGATTCTGTGAAGCTCAATTGCCCTTGGATAAGGAGATGAGAGCTTCAAAACGAAAAGGGCGCTTTTGGGTAAGGTATGGAGTGGAAACCGAAAGGGAGGCACGGGAGGGCACTGACATCTATGCTGTTCAGGTGTAGACAAGTGCATGGATAGTAAAACAACATGCTGACGTGGCGGGCTGCTATTGGAGGGCTGGTTATGGGTGAGGACCAGCCGGACTGGTCTCCAAGTTTTCTCATTATTTATTACTTTTAACTCATGCATTGCTCTTCTATTAGGCAATATCAGGAGTATATGCAACGGGGCTTGACAACCGTCCTGAAATTTGTCTTACCATGAAAAAAAAAAAAAAAAAAAAAGCTCTTCACGTGAGGTGCAAAAAAGGGAATAAAAATACCAAATCTGATTGAAGCTACACCTCAACATTTACACGAATTACGAGCTACGATTTTAAGGTTGTTGGAGTATATTCTCTAACATCGGTTTGGATACGCAGATATGACTCAAAACAATCTCATTTTATTGTACTATTTATTTTATCTGCATCTTCAAACATACATTCAACTATGTTTCAACTCATCTCTGCATTTTGTACACTTTACATTGATGCAACAATTCTGCCTGCACCTCTTGTTTTAAAAAAAAAACAATTGTTTTCCAGCCCATCTTACACAAGTCTGTTATCGGCCTGCACCTCACATCCCAATAGTCAGCACGACAACGCATGCACCTAACAATTGAAGGTGGCTGCAAGTTTGAGATTTTATTACAAAATTCGAAACTAAAAATTGGGAAAAAAGTTAACTATCACATTTTTAATATATATAATTATCTATTATAATTTTTTATTTTATTGTAATATATAATTAGAAAAACTTGGAAATATTCTCAAATATTTTGGAAATATTTGGGAATATTTTATGAGTTTTAAAATAAATAATAGATATTACTTATTTTTAATATATTCATAATATTTTCCATCCAATAATTAAATACTACTCAATAATTGGTGGGACCCACCACTTTATCACATCCCAAAAAGTTAAACTCATTTCATCTTATCTCACTATCAAAATACACATTTTTTTACAAATCATCTCATTTCATCTTACTATTCAAACATATACTTTTTTACAAACCATTTCATCTCATCTTAACTCAAAAATCTTACTATTATTCAAAATATCTTATCTCATCTCATCTAAATTGCATAACCAAACAAGGCCTTATCACAACACGTTTTGAAAAGCATAAACAAGCATAATTTGTTTTTTAGAAATAATATATACAGTCATAGAATGTGCAAGAGTCACACACTCCTTTTTTAAAAAAAAAATAAATATAAAATCAATAGAAAAAAATTAATTTTTTAATAATTGACCACACTCTTTTTTAAAAGGAACGTGCGATGTTTGCACAGCACATACTTTGTTTTTTTTTTTTTTTTTTTTTTTTTGTAAAAGATAAAAGCAATGTGATAAAATATAAATGATTTGTAAAAGTCTCAAATAGACAAACTCCATACAAGCTCTTGTAAAAAAGTAAAACTCATTTTAAAAAAATATAAAAAAATTATTCTTTATTAATAAGACTCATTTTTTTATAAAAAAATTTGTATGATATGTGTCTATTTAAAATTTGTACCGTTACATTACTCAAAGATAAAAATTCTCTCGATCCAAACAGTCCAAAAGAAAACATGCAAAAGGGAATGCCAAAAGTTGCTCCATCCTAACCACAACTTTTACTAAGAAGGCGACCCAACGATCAAAAGCACAACCATGCTTTGCCATGATTGTTCCTCTTGATTACTCCAACATTATTGAATTGAATAGATATGTATGGAAGGCATCAAATAGAAGCAAGATAATATTATTCCTTAATTTTTATTTCTTATTTCTTTAAAATATTTGATGCTATATTAAGAAATAATGAATAATTCACAATTAAAATAATGAGGAATAACAATTAATATTTTACCTCTTTAATCTGAATCGATTAATTTATGGCCGGTGCAAAACATGGAAATATAATTAATTCCGTACTTATATAACGTGGCTATTTTCTGGTCTGCCACGTATGTAACATACGAATATAGTATATACTATCCGTTACAACTTACAGGCCTTGACTTACACAGAGAGAGAGAGGGGCGAACGGTGGGTAAAGACTTACGGCTACGGTTGAGCCAATGTGACTCGTACTGTCGCGTTTCTCGGTGACTGACTTCTCTCATTCATTCGTCTCTACGTCGACTGCTCGTTTCCCACGTGTTTGCATACCCTATTGGCCCGTTATTTTGAGCTTCGGTAACAGTACGTCATACTATACTATAATATACTGAGTTCACTGAAGGGTACGCTATTAAGATGATCTGCTGCTTACACTGATCCTTCTAGGGTATTCCACACTCCTCTTCACTCTCTGTAAGCTCTCTCTCTCTCTATCTAGAGTTTCTGAATTTGAAATTGAGGTTGGGATGTAGTACTAGGTTTGGCATTTGCTTGATCATATATCTTTTAACTGTCTTGCAACTTTGTTTGTGGTTTGTGTGAAAAAGGTAGTTATTTGGGGGTAGGATTATGGTGGAGTTCTGAACCGGTATTGTTGATTACGTAGTTCAAATTTCATAGGAGTTAATTCATTGTATATCACCAAAGGATAGCAAAATTTTGAACTAGGATAATTTAGGATTTTAAGAACTCTACTGCAGAGTCACTGAGGATCCTAATTCATATTCAACTATTATTCGAGGTGATTTCTCAGTAATTTAGTCATTTTTCCGGTCTTTGTCCATGTAAAGTGTAGTGGGGACGAACGAGCAAAATCTTTGTTACGTGGCTCATCTTTTAGCTTTCTTGTACTTGGGTTTATAATTTGAAAGCCTGGGCGGCTGAATACTTCTCCTGGATTCATTTCTTGATTAATTAAAACAGAGAAAGTCACATTGATTCGGTTTTCTAATGGCTGAGCCTACACCTGTTGCTGCTCCCAACGCCGAGCTGTTGGAATGGCCTAAGAAGGATAAGCGCCGGTTACTCCATGCAGTGTATCGTGTGGGTGATCTTGACCGTACCATCAAGTATGCATCTCAAGACAATGCTATCCCAGCTTTTGATGAGTTTTATGCTTGGATTTTATTAATTTCCTCTACATGTTTTTTTGGGGTGGTCAGGTTTTATACTGAATGTTTTGGAATGAAGCTGCTCAGGAAAAGAGACATTCCCGAAGAGAAATACTCTAATGCTTTTCTTGGGTTTGGCCCGGAAGTGTCTAATTTTGTTGTGGAATTGACATACAGTGAGTTCATTAGACTTGTAATCTTTACCCCTCTATCTTCTTATGATACACTGAGTAGTAGTTCCCCTCATGCTTGGCTCTTTGATTCGGTCTGTTGGTGCACTCTGTTTAAGCATTATCACTTGATGATGAACTACAAGAAGGGACTAGCATTGCCATGTTTTTGTGGTTTCTTGTTTAAAATGCTTTAAGGTTTGATTATCCATTTATTGAGATTTTTTTTGCTGGTATTCGAATCCATCTTGGCATGTTGCTCTACTTCGAGGATGTGATTTGTACCTATAGTAAAGAGCGCACTATATTAGACGCTTGGGCAAGTTCCCCCTTTCTTATCTCTTTACTTGTATTCATGGATGGATATCATCATTCATTACTCAAGTCAAGGGGAAAAGTAGCTCAGGAAAATAGCAGCAATTTGTGAAAATGGAAAAGGGTATAGAGAGCAGTTAGACAAAAAGAGTCGAGACTTATTGGTAATGACAAGGTGGAAGTTTTTACCAAGTGCATGATTATGCCTTTTAGTTTCTTCTAACTATATGATCTCTAAGAAATTACTTTCATATTGACCTTTACAGATTATGGCGTGTCTTCATATGATATTGGAACTGGTTTTGGTCACTTTGCTATTGCAACTCAAGATGTAAGTGTCATTCTACATTCCAGAGTGATTGTTGATTTTGTTTCCATTCTGGTGGTGAGACTGAATGATCAATGATGCATGGCTTGGACTTTTAGGTTTACAAATTGGTTGAAGACATCCGGGCCAAGGGTGGGATTATCACGAGAGAGCCTGGTCCTGTTAAAGGTGGGCAAAGTGTCATTGCCTTTGTAAAGGATCCCGATGGTTATGTTTTTGAACTTATCCAAAGAGGTCCAACTCCTGAGCCACTCTGCCAAGTGATGCTTCGAGTTGGTGATTTGGATCGCGCTATCAAGTTTTATGAAAAGGTAAATCAGTGAAAACATTTTTTAGTAACTTACCTAAATGCTCCATTCCATTCTAAATGAACACATTGCTGGTACATGTTTTAAGTGCTCATGTCATATCTTTGAAAGTTTGATATATATAAAAAAAATTTCAAAGAATTAGGCCCCGTTTGTTTACACAAAACTACTATCTCATCTCATCTCAATCATTACAATTTTTTCAAATCCCCATACAAAAATATAATAAACAATTCAACTTTTTCAAATTTCAACATAAAAATAATACTAAAAAATATATTCTATTAATATTTTATTCAACTACTATTCAAAACATCTCATCTCATCTCATCTCATCTGTGTATCCAAGCGGGGCCTTATTCTCTTAGATCCTTCTTAGTATGTTCGATGTAATAGGTATTGGAATACTATGCAAGTTAGTAATAAATTTTGAATAAAGAGACAGAAGACCATACGTCTCAGCCTACAAGATGAAGCCTCAGACCTTTATTGACCTTGTTCATTTGTATGAAATTTCAACTAGAAGTGACTGAAGACAATTGGTCTCAGCTAGGGGATGAGGCCTTGGAACCTTTGTCTAGCCTGTAGCCTTCACGTTAAATCCTGCTGTGATCAATGTGCTAATATATACATCAAATCCATCCAATATGATGTTCCTGATCTTAGAGGGTTCCCTTCAATGCAGGCCTTGGGAATGAGGCTGTTGAAGAAGGTTGATAGACCTGAATACAAGGTACATTTTCTCACACGATTTCATTCAAAAATCATAGCAGATGCACACTAATAATCATCTTTAAGCCACGAAAGGGACTCATAGAATTCCTTTTAATATTTGTTGTATGTATGTGACAGTACACCATAGCCATGTTGGGGTATGCAGAAGAACAGGAGACAACTGTTCTGGAGCTGACTTACAATTATGGTGTGACTGAATATACCAAGGGAAATGCATATGCTCAGGTCAATTGATTAGAGAACTGTTTTTCAATATTGGACTAGTTTTCTTCATTATGGAAACTTTGGCCACCCATTTTTTTTTTAAATTCCTGTGGTTTCCATTCCAGATTGCTATCGGCACTGATGATGTATACAAAAGTGCTGAGGTTGTCAGCCTGGTCATACAAGAGCTTGGAGGAAAGATTACTCGACCAGCAGGGCCAATTCCTGGAATCAACACCAAGATTACCTCTTTCCTAGATCCGGATGGCTGGAAAACTGTAAGTTTTGTATAGAACTAATAATTTGATATCTTTTGAGCTTATTTGATTTTTGAAGTAGTGATGTCTTAAGGATTGGAATAGTTTCTCATGGGTTCTGGGAAGTGACATTTCGTCACTCTTAAAATAATGCAAGAGACCACTATGGAATAGTTTGAAGTGATTTTTGTATTGTCTATTGGACATATAATTACAAATTGGCAGGAAAAAGCTGGGTTAAGTAATTGGATTTGTATAGCTATAATTTGATCAAAAGTGAAATGGACATTTAATCCAAGTGGAATTTGGAATGAAATTGCCGAATCTATTCGGATTGCATGAATTTGAGCTGAATTCTTTATGTTATACAGACAACAAAAGACTACACTTTTAATGAAGTCTTCATACGTGGTTAGCAAGATTAAACATCCATAAATGAAAATGCAACTTTCTTCATATCAATTTCAAGAAATAACATCTCACAAGTTGGACTGAAGGGATATTTTAATTGGCTTCTATGGGCTGAATTAACCTACTTTTAAAATAAGCGCAAGCCTACAGGTAGTTTAGTAGCTCGAAATTTTGTAGTAGTAAAAGCTTATATGGGATGTTATAGAGTTATTTTAAGAACTCTAGTGTTTTTGGTTCGAATTCACACAACCCCATTTCCTTATATCATCTAGATTAACCTCTCTTTTTTTAGATTAACCTTCAATCATGAATCCTGTTGATCACACATTTATTTCATCTATTTTTCAATTTACAATATTTCATTCATTGTCAACGACATGTTACTGATCTTTTTGTTTTGTATTTTAGGTCCTTGTTGACAATGAAGATTTCCTGAAGGAGCTGGAGTGAAATATAACTGCATAATGGAGAAGATTATGGTGTGATTAAAAACTTACGGCGCATCACTATCCTACCATCCTTGAATAACTCTAGCAAATGGCTATCTTTGTAAGCAGTATTTGTGTTGTGATGTTGTTCTGTGTGACTTGAATGACACTTATAACTTATGTTGCATCGAACCTAGTTTTATGTATGCATTGGATGTCATGTGATTTGAGTTTTACGTATGGGAATAGAAAATGAGAAAAATATCGTCTTCCATCTTAAAATTTTGACATTTTTTAAGTGATTTATCATCATTTAAGCGACTAGCCTGTGAGACCACAATGTCTTACATTATGATAACATCAAAGATAAGTAGTGTAGCATCATTAAAAATAAATAAATAAATAAAATAAAATAAAAATCATGCCTACATTGACAATTAAGTTCATAAAACTTTATAAATACAAATCAAGCATAGGAACGAGTCTCAAAAGTGGTATGTTTTAAAAGGGCAGTCAGTAAGCACTTTATTTGAGCATTTTGGTGGCCACCATACACGTGAAGAACACTGATGATAAGTTATTTCGTTCCTTATTATATTAGAGGACTTTGTCACAAAAGAGTAAACCGTTGACAAGAACCAAAATTACAGGTATCTATCTGTACTCGACAAAAAGCTGAGGAGCTAAACTCCTAAACAGAACTAACAAACGAAACAACAAAAAGGTTATCCCTTTTTAGGGTTATACAAAAAAAATCATGATATCCTAAACCTCACCCCAGTAGGAGATGAAAAGAATCATGAAAGAAAAATAGAGTGAGACCATTGGAGAGAATTTCTTCCTATTCATAAGCCTGGCACTACTCCAAGTTGAAGCTCTTTTAGCATTGGCTTCTGTAGGATCAATTCTATACACAAGAAGGTCGAACTTCTTTTCTGGCTTGCAGAATTGGCCATCCAACTGAAACTGACTCCACAGAACTTCTTCTATAGAACCGTATCCATCGGATAGCTACCAAGGACACGTAGAAATCTTGCAAACTCCTGCTAAAAGAACTTACATATACTCATTGGCCCTAAGAAGGGTTTTTTTTTTTAGGGGGAGGGGGATTTTCAACAACAAAAATGCTTGATTTTCTCCTACATCATGAAATATTAACTAACCTGCAGAAGTCCTAAAGCATATTGGGCTCGAGGCTCTGCCATTGAAGCTTCAAAGTCGATGAAGAACAGGTAGTCAAAATACCTGCCACCAGAAACCATTGACCACTGTCATCAGAACACAACTACTGTTCCAAAATTCTATGGCCATTTTTAAACAGACTAAGTAAAATAACCGTGTAAATAAATTCATGAAGTAGCATAAGCGAGTCCTATTGTTTCTTCTCTAATCTCTTTCTATTAATTATTTCTGTGGATAACTAATGTTGATCTAATTTCATAATAATTACTCATAAAAAATAAAAATAAATAAAAATAAAATGGCCATAGAATAAAACTATCCATAACAGTTAACACCAGTTAATACTACAAAACAATAAACTCTTGGATAGCTAAAATATCAAATTCCACTGTTGTAAATCACAACTCAAAAGATATAGCACTCACTTGGTGCTCCCTTCATTAGAATAATCAACAACCCTTAAAGGATGCTGTTTCTGTGGGCGACTCTCAATCTGAAATATTTTTAAAAAAGCAGGTGTAATGAACCAAAGACTATAGATACATTCATAAAAGTAACAGAACTCAATTGTTACTTAAGATTACCTTAGACAAATTAATGTTCCTCATGGCAAAGACCGATAAAGCTTTGAAAAGTTCACCAGGACCTTCTTCTAGAGTAAAAACAATGCTTGTCTAGGGAAAAGATTAAAAAATATTCATCATCACATTAACAGCAAGGAAAAATATGCAGAATTTTTTTTTTTTTTTTATCAGTACACATACACAGAAAAAAACTAAACCTTATAGGGCCTATCAGTTCCAGGCATTACAGGTTCTCTTCCAAGTATCAGGAAACGGGTAATATTATTGTCATCATCCTGGCAGTACATGACAGGAACAATTTAGTTAAGTTGCAATTTTTATCATTCATGACATATACATTATTAATAATTAACAAAAGAAAGGGAGACAGATCAGATAAAAGCCTTAAACATGAGCATTAAAGACAAAATATTTGTTTCCATTACTGCAACCAAGATAGGTCTTATCTCTTTTATATCATCTTGTGTACTTGGGCTATGCCTATCATCATTAATAAAATCAGTTCTTATAATAAAAAAATGACAAAACATTTGTTGCTATTACATGTAAACAAACTTTCCAGGTACAAACTAGAAGGTAGTTGCATGCGTTGCATGTGTCACATGTGAAGGCATTTCCAATATTAAAATTAGCCTGGCAAAGATTCCATGTCTAAGACGGGCACGACGGAAGGGTCGAGCATGCCATCCCTGACACTGGCATATTTACAAAACGGGTAAGATTTTGGTAAGACTATACCGTTGGCCCTGAAATATATGCTAGGTTCAAATTGATGATGTGGTAAACATTGAAATGAGCCACATTTATCAATTTCTAAAATATCATGATCCTCAATTTCTTACAGTTATGAATTTTGAGGAAGAGATTGGAGCTTTCTGAAACAGGCAGACCAAATTGATATTTCCATTATACATTGTGACGGAAAATAGAGTTCAACTCTAATATTTTTCATTAAGGACAGATATAGATAGAAAATTATGCATCCACCACCGACCCTAGTATCAAAATCATTTGTTATATAGTAGTATCGAAATCATTACCAATCTAACAAAGGGGAACAAAATTGAGTCTAAATCTTTATTTGGGCACTTTTACTTTTAATGTGATGGGGAAACAATCTTTTTTTTTTTTTTATCGGTAAGAATAGGCAAGAGCCCAAGTACCCGGGGCACATACACCGGGGTTTAGGAACAAAAGTATACAGAAGGATCCCTAAATACATTCTTAAAGCGATAAATTAAAGACGAGTATCATGAACATTATCCCCATGCAATACAATAGCGGAAAACCAACACATTAAAGTGTGGAGAAAAAAATTCTTCAACTCGGCCATTGTGCATTCTTTATCTTCAAAGAATTGCACATTCCTTCCTATCCAAATGCACCACACAATGTACAACAGAATCATCTTCCACACTGCAGCCATTTGATGATAGCCTTGCATCTTTCTCCAACAACCCAACAAATCCACCACCCTCATAGACATAACCCAAGCAACATCAACCCCTTGAAAGGTCTCATTCCACAACACCCTTGTTACCTCACAGTGTAGTAAGTGGTAATCTACAAATTCTCCATTCTTTTTACACATGTAACACCTATCCATCACTACACATCCTCTCTTCCTCAAATTGTCCGCGGTCAATATCTTCCCAAGAGCGGCATTCCAAACAAAAAAAAACTACTTTAAAAGGTACACGAGTCCTCCAAATATTCTTCCAGGGGAATGAAGTATTGTCTTGTGTTGTCAAGATGTTATAATACGCCTTAACTGTACATATCTTGTGATCATAAGACCTCCACATCAATCTATCTTGTTGTGCCATATGAGTCCCCATTGAATATAGTAGGCTGAAAAAATCTGAAACAATAGATAATTCCCAGTCATGGAAATCCCTATTAAAAAGAATGTTCCACTGGTACACACCATGAGAAAATAACTGCACATCCGCCACTGAAGCCTCCCTATTAACTGCAATACGATATAGAGCCGCAAAAGCCCTTTCCATTGCATGATCCCTACACCACACGCCCCTCCAAAAACTTATTCGATTGCTCTCACCAACTACAAAGCAAATTTGATTTGCAAAACATGGTTACCCTTTCCTTATAAGTTTCCATACACCCACACCATACCCCCCTCTCACTTCGTTAGAGCACCAACCGCCCCAAGCGACGCCATATCTAGCATCAATAATTTCCTTTCACAATGATCCCTCCTCCTAATGATATCTCCAAAGCAATTTCCCCAATAAAGCTTTATTAAACGTTCTCAAATTACACACTCTCAACCCCCCTTCTCAGCTGAGGCACATACTGTCTTCCATCTAACCAGATGGAATTTCTTCTCCTC